>JACBAD010002028.1:0-98359 GCA_014281905.1 Aspergillus hiratsukae
AAATATTATTTATAAATTACTAAAGGATTACTAGATTATTACAGGAGCTAAATAGAATAGTTTCTATCTTTTTAGATATAAGTTAATTATTAGTATTTAGTAAATATATATTATATTGATTATGATTAGAATATTTAGATACTATTTCTATAAATTAGTTAATATTTTTTTAGATTAGAACTATAATGATAGTATATTCTATAGTAAAAGTAGATTTATTATACTAAGTTAATGTTCTAGAGGAAGAATAAATCTTAATTATTATATTTAAAGTATTCTAATAGGCTAATTAAATTCTAAAGGGTAATTAGAACTTAACTATAAGAGTATAAGGAAATTAGTATAAAAAGAGTAAAATAGCCTTATATATGGTAAGAGGAACTATTTACTAAGTTATATACCTCTTAGTAATACTTAGTGATATACAGAATATATAGAATGATTGATTAATTGATTCCTTACTCTGTTTTGGCACCGAACTGGGGCCACACTGGAGGTTCCTAGTGAGCAGCGACTACCAGTCGCCCCCATAAGTTTCCGGCCTCAAATTTCTCAATGAATTTTAATGCCATATTCTTATAAGTAGATTACCCTCAACATACTTAATTATAGGGTGTAGAAATAAGGATTTATACTATTTAGGATCTATATTTTAATATAGTTTAGTAATTTTTTAAAGAATCTTTATAGTAGAGGTATATTATATAGTTAAACTTAGGTAGTATATATCTATATACCAATCCTTTTAGAAAATTAATAAAAGTAAGGAAAAATATTTTAAGAATTCTAAATAGATAAGTTTAAAGAGAAGTATTTAATTATAATATTCTTTAGTTATAAATATAATACCCTATAAAAGTTATGGTTAAATATCTATAGAAATATTAAAGAAAGTAGGTAAAAGTAAGAAAAGAAGGGTTTATAAAGATATATATTTCTTTATACCTTACTTCCTCTACCTACCTTAATAACATAACTTTATATAAAAAGTAATATCTTTATAAGTTTTTAGAAGATAATTACTTTATGAATAATATATTTTATTAGAATTTAAAAATATTAAGGAATTATATAGATATTAGGCCTTATATACTAAGTAATATTCAGGAGAATCAGGACTTCTAAGTAAATAAGGTGTAACTTTCTAGTCAGGATAATACTAAGAGATATATATTTATAAATTTTAAAAAATCCCTAAAATAAAGTTTAATTCTCCCTTAATTTACTCATATAAATTTTATTTCAGAAAAGGGAGGTTTTAGTTAAGTAAAGTATACTTAAAGTTATAGAAACTCTTATAATGTTTTTGGGGGGGCCGAGAACTTATGGCGGAGAACTGTACCTAGCTGACGGCTGTCTTTGCAGACTGGCACTGCCAGCATACGTTATATATATATACCTAGCAGTGACGCGACTTTACATTCTGCCCCGTTCCCGCTTTCGGCTCCGCTCATTGGTCAGTTCCGCCACCGCCTTTGGCAACGCACCCCATCAAATTTTCTCACCTGCCTACTCTGCCTCGCTGTTCCTACCTTACTATCTTACTACCCTTCTATCTTACTGTCTTACTAAGGGATATTACATGTTGTATAGTAGGGATCTTAGTAGGGATTTTGAATGTTATATAGTAGGGATCTTAATGTTCCTGCTATACTAACTGCTAACTAGCATAAAATGTAAAAGATATGCACCTTGCAAGAGGGGCGCCGCGCAGAGCGCGGCGGTTCGCTTGTATATATATATATTTGGCATCTAGGCTAGGCAGAACCCCCATGGATACCCTCGTTGATTCCCTCACTGATTCCCTCACTGATTCCCTCGTTGGTTCCCTTGTTGATTCCCTCGTTGATTCCCTCGTAGAGTATAGTATGATGATAACTTATAAGTATATTCTATATACTTCCATGGGCCCTCTACAGACATCAATCATGTATATACCCTTTGATATCATAGTAGTATCATACTTCGATATGAGCCCTCAATACTAATTACATTGAAGGAGCTATTAGGATGGGGCCATGATCCTGGAGGGGTTCCCATCAAGAATTAGGGTCCGCTACATTGCACCCTACCTTGATTCTCTATCATATGTTCATATGAATGACTAAGCTATATAATCCAACCCTAAAGATAGCCTCATGGGTTCCCATATCTAGTAGTACGAGGTTACGTAAAAAGCCGATAGATCAAGAAGGAGGATTTTATATTACTTTCCTCACTTGCACATAATTTTGATACCAAACTTATGACAATATTGCAGTTTTAAAGAGTTCATATGCCCTGTTGCCTCGGTACACGATTTCCAGAAGAGAGTTTCCTTGAAGCCATATGGGTAATGGGTTGCATGCAAAAAAGCCTGCCTGGCTTATGAGACCTACCCCGAGTATCCCAGGCGTCCATGTCTACATCCAACTACATAGTCTAATAGGGACCAACGCCTTGTATATCCAGTCATTAGTTATGTAGTGGTGGCTGCACGCCTCAGTTCCTCACCATGGCCCATAACAGGTTTGTATCTGTTGAGGTAAAGGGGTGTGTGATATTACAACCATTACCACGGAGTATAGCATTAGTATATACCAAGCTATTACTTACATGTACTATGATGGATAGATTGCCATCTAACTCTTTGAAACCACATCCTACAATGGATTGATTCATTTCCATCCATATCTTGAACGCGCCAAGCTTCCATAACAACAATTCTATTTCATAGCCTCATAGGATATGGGTATCAAGTCTAGATATCTGGACATGACCACTCTTCTGCGATCTTATCAGAGCAAGGAATGTACTCAACCATACAAAGCATCCATAGCAATAGAACTGAAAACAGCAGAGCATGGTGCACCCAACTCAAGCAAAAACTCCGGGGCGGGGAATCAACATAAAGCGAAAAGATTTCAAGCCACGGGCACAAAAAGATTCCAAATCCAGCGAACCTGAATGCAAGAGACCTAGTTAGTCTGAGTGAACGCACCCTTCTCAGGGTCAGCTGTTGCATGATCCCCAGTATTTGCAGCATTGAACTCTGCACTGTCGCTACTCTCGTTGCCCTTGACATCCGCATCAGCTGGGCCAAAACCATACTGGATAGCCACACGCTCAACATCCTCATCGGAGAGGAACGGTAACTCCCTAGCAGCACGAACATAGCTTATGTTCTCTAAAAAGCCTTTCGCAAAGATAAGATCAATCTCCTCCAGTGACCGCCCAGCAGTCTCCGGATAGAAGAAATAAATGACCGGAAGAAAGCATGCATTAACACATGCAAAGAAAAGATAAGTCCCCCAGCTAATATTAGCAATCATGATGGGAGTCACCATGACGATGAGAAAATTGAAAAGCCAATTTGTGCATGTTGAGATAGCATTAGCCTTTGCTCTTGTCTTGATTGGCGAAATCTCGGCGGGATATAGCCAAGGCAAGGGCAGCCAGGTGGCACCGAAAGACCTGAAGGGGATCAACATATGGCCAAATATCCTGGCCTAAACTGGGGAATTGAATAGGCGCAGAAGAGCGGCAAGAAGTACTCACGCAATGTATGTGAAAAGACCCACTGCAGCGCCCTTTGCAGCTGATGGAGTGCCTGGAATCAAGCAAGCAAAAGTGAGGACCATTGACAGACACTGGCCAATGGTGCCCCACCAGAATAGCTTGCGTCTTCCGACCCTCTCAATCAGAAACCATGATAACGTAGCGAAGATCGAGTAAACAATCATATTGACACCTCCCAGTATCATAGACATAAACTCAGTCTGGTCCAGTGAGTTCTTGAAAAGCACTGGCAGGTAATAGATGACTGCATTGCAACCGCCAATTTGCTGAAAAAACTGGGAGGAGCACCCCAACAGCATTCGTCGAAAATGCTGAGTCTTTCCGCCGGTGAAGACAGCAGATAAGGGGGTGTTCTTTCCTGCTTGACCTGAACTGCCAAAAGTCAGTATTAGGCTCAATAGGTACACTGCCAGAATATGACTTACGCTCTGATCGAGTCAAGAATGATGTTTTTCTGAAGTTGTACATCATGATGGGATATCTCTTTGCCCATAAGTGCAGCAATCACAGTTTCACCCTCTTCATATCGTTCGCGCGTGAACAGCCAGCGGGGCGACTCAGGCAGAACCATCATTCCAAAGATGATGAAAAGACCAAAGACTATTTGGAATGCAATGGGAAAACGCCATGTGAGATCAGGCGAGCCATAAGATGCACCGAAGTCAATCCAATAGGCTATAAGTGTACCAAATGCGATAGTAGCACCTTCAATGCAGATAAGCAATCCTCTGTTGGACGTTCTTGAGCATTCGGCTTGGTATGTTGGAATTGTGGATGTGTTCATTCCATTTCCAATGCCAGTAATAACTCGCCCGATGATAAACTGTGCAAGAGGGACATGCCCTGAATATGAAGTTACTTGAATGATGACGCCCAGAATCATCACGGTTGCACCCATCATGATCGACATTCGCCGCCCCAGCCAGTCGCCAGCGCCCAGTATAAATACAGCACCAGCGAGACATCCTGAAAGAGCATCAATAAAAAATTACGATTCAGTTCTTTCAGAAGTCAAACATACCGATTTCGTAAATGGCAGTTACTGTGCCCTGCATAGTCGAATTACCTCTAGTCGCCGTAAATACATCATTGAAAGGTTGCGCATCGATGATGCCGCTCATGACACCTTCTGTTTCAAGTAATCAGCCGGGCACTAAAGGGTGGCTCTATTCGGAGCATTCTCTTGACATACGATCGTAACCGAATAGCAAGAAGCCCATGGTCGCTGCGGTTGTCACTGCCCGCATAAGCAGGTTGCCGGACATGCCAGCAAATTTGGGGGCAGTCATGGTCATCTCTCTAGATGATAAGCACCTAGTGGACAGCAAGTGATGCTTTTCAACAAGGAAAGTTCTCAGCGAAAGGTCCTGCTCGAGAAAACCGAGAAGAACGAGAAAGACCTATAGTAGGGCAGCGAGTATCGGCCAGAACCGGACACCCAATCCTGATTTGTTCAGAAAACAAACTAACAGGCAGTCAAAGATGGGTTTCTTTGTCAACCTGGGGAAGAGAGGTCGCTGGTCTGAGCAGGAGACGTGCGAGGCAGAAGCTCATCTTTATAGACTTCCCCACGCACCACCCCCAGAACATAGGAATCTATGTGTGGAGTCATAATCCGACCAGAGGATCCACAGTAATCTCGCAGGTCTCAAGAGCACCGTGGGCGTTGCTAACCCGCTGAGTCGGAGAGAACTCCTCTAACTCTCGATTTCCCTTTCGTTCCGACTCGCTTTTAGCAAGGTTTTGCGGGCAGTGGGGAACATATTTCGTAGTAGCAAAAATTTTCACCTCGATTATGCAACAAGTAGCCGAAAGGTCAGGCTCAACCCACCGCTAATCCGCCTTGAAAAAAGGATAGCCATTGATATGTGGTGAAAACAACCAGGGTAGATATATGATGGAAACATGGGGTGGTAGAGGCGGAGATCTCCTGGGGCTAGTGCATGGAGTAACCTTTAGCTCATGGTCTCAAGATTACCATTGGCCCGATAATTCGGATGAGTTGAAAAGCAGCGGGCATAGGCCGAAACCAAGGTACCTAGGTAGGCGTAGTCACCTTGAGCCAAGTTCGCACTCTTAACAGCAACAAGTGGTAATAATCAAAACCAAAAGTTCTATCTTTCAAAATTGGAGCAACTCGATCAACCAATTACGCTGGGTGGAGTGGAATAGCGCCAAGCGGCTATCATACTTAAGATCCTATTAGGGTACCCACAATCAGATGCCTGAGAGGCTGAGACAGCAACAAAGTGGAATAGAAACGGAGACTGGTCAGGATATGAGAGATAAAGCTGAAAGGAAGAAGTTCAGAAAGGCGTCTGAATGCCTTGATTTCATCCAGGACATTGTGCATACATAGGATCCTACCAAAACTGTACCAGTAAGTTCATTATTTACACTTCCTTGTGTGAATTATCCGGTTCTGTCCAGAATGAGATAAGATAATAAGCTGATTTTAGGCTTGCATTATGTCTATTACTTTCATGCAAGGACTTAGATTCATCATTTAATATTCTGCGGTTCATACTTATCTCTCTCGAACTAACATACCCTTTTCATACTGTAACATCAACCCAAGGACAGATCTTTATGTTGCACTGATGTGGATACTAGGTGGATACCGAAAGCCACATCGCGTCTTGGCTGTCAGTTTAACACGGTTCATCCCGATTCCTTCCTCAGTTGTCAACTTGTCACTCACTACTACGTACTGCCGATCAGTTACTTCATACAGAGTAAATACCCTCATGCGGAGTACCTACCTGGCTGAGGGGTACCTGTATCTTAAATATTTTCATAAGGTACAGTAACCATATTGGCACAGGTTGTGCTTGGTGTTGGCTGCACTGTTGGATAGTATTGGTGTTACAAGGCTACAACAACCAAGCCTTACATGACCATCCCTCTTGATGGTTCTTCGTGTCGCGGGGGACGCGATACCTAAGCTTCTCCGTAGATAGTTCATGCCTTATGCCACATGAGGGCATGATACCGAAGGGGCTGTGGATCACCTTACTAATTTTCGTACTGGCTCCCCCAGAACAGACTAGCTTCCTGAACACAGGCACGGAAAATGAAGAGAAGCAATGTGGCTTTGTTAATGAATCATGCTTAAGTAAAACCTAGGTTCCCACCGAGTTGTTTTAGGTTTCTTAACTTTTTTGAGCTTGTTGCTTCTTTGCATTTCTTGGAAAGTATGCCGAGCAACTAAATCCCGCTAAGTTCGCCGGACTCGGCTTTCTCATAAATGATCAAGCGTGAAGTTCAGTCGTTTTGGCCCCTTATGACATCTGAGGGGGATATGTGTCTTACTACTGTGATCGACGGTTTGATATTAGCAAAAGAGTGCTCCCGCATTGCGTATGTGGCTGAATAAAAAGCCGGGCTATAATTTTGATACCCTGCTTTATTCGAAAGCAGGAGCGTATGAAAATAAAGATGAATGGGACTTTCAACAAATCGATAAATTTTTAAAGAAGAAGAAATGAAAGCCCGGATGAAAGAAATATAGATATGGCTATCAATGAAAGGAACTAATAATGTCAATAACCATTATGCCGCACTCTGTTTGTCACTGGTTCTAAATGCCTCACCCCAATATCAGGCAGTTTCTCTGTCCCACCTAACATCTTTGCTGTGGTTGCCGAGTGTAGCACCTGGGCTGACTCTCTTATTGGCATTTCCATCTCACCACCAACCTTATCTCTACCATAGATGAGATCATAGTATATATTATTGATTTGCCAGGCATAACTTGTAAACTTTGCCGAGCTCTAGAATTCCCCTCTGCAAGTGCACCTTTCACATGGTATGAGATGGATTTCTTGACACGGATAGAAAGAGCCACTAAAGGTATCGATGGAGAAGTTAGGAATGATTTAATCAACAGCTATAGTCCCCCTAAATGGCCCTAGTAAATTTAGTACCTACCAGACCCTACATCAATGAATCTATCTAGGCTTGCGCGAAATACTCTCACGCCATATAGTCAGTATGTGTTTATTCACCAATACACTATATCTATCCATAGACGTCCACATTCTAGCTAGCACTGGACCGTTGGTGCGCATAGTCAGATCTTATGCTGGATGCCAGTATCTACAAACGTGGAGCTGGATGTTCATCTATTCAACATTCTGTATACATCACCTTGGGCAGTGCTCCGTGAACCTATGTATCACCAGAGAACTTGTAACCAGGAGATCAGAAGAAAATTACATTTCTTGGAGACATATCTCATAACAAATAAAAAGCTTGTTTATCTGCCAGATAGTAGCCAGTGACTTCACCTGCCAAAAACCATACACACCACGGACCGTTAGATTTATTGCAGCAGGCTGAAATCCGAATCGAGCTGAATTCGTCGTTGCAGTACATACCCAACATGTTGCAAACAAGTACATCATCTCGGAAAATAAGGGAGAAATCCAGGAGAATGAATAGGCAAGAACGGAGGAAGAAATAGCCAATGTAAGCACGGCATGAAGGCCATCCGTAGGACAGGCCGCTGAACAGGCTGTGTTGAGACTCAAGTTTTTCCGTCGAAGCCCTAATACTTCTGCTTGACTTAAGCCTCAATCCCGCGCGAGATATTTGGTAGAGTCAGAGCTGCGGCTTCGAGTACAAGTGGGATATTCTGCGGCCGCTCGTTCTCAACCCCTTGAATATATGTCAAAACAGAAAAATGAGGTGGCAATGCCACGCTATGAGCCAATGTGACCAGCACCACGATGAAATCCAGATATTAGCCAGGTAAAACACCCTTTCTCGCTGCTGTATCCGAGCCCACCGAGCGGGTCATAACGAAGCAAGCCCTTGAGCAAGACAGCCGCTCAAGTGATATGAGGGTAAGAATAGAGCGAGAAAAGAGGAACCCCGCCGGCAATGGCTTTACCGTACTTATTCCTGGACATTGAGACGGACTTTGAATAGAGTGTCGACATAAACTCAAACATAGATGATACCACAATGGTGGCTCAGATAGACATACCAAGCCAGAGTCACAGTATCCACAAGAATTGAAATCATGACATTATCCTCGCCAAGAAATGCATTATACCTGAAGCGTGATCCCCTGGCGGCTGGCGACCTCATCCACATGAACGCCAAATACCAGGCGATAGAGATCCCGCAGCCAAGGATATTGACTGCCCTGTGTCGTCACTCTGACAGCCCTTGCTATATCCGCAGCATTCGAGTGCTGTTGCAAGTCAATATTCCGGAATACTGGGTCAAGCGCCAGGAGACTCTTATAATTCTTCAGAAGGGACATCTGCCATGGTGCCGATCCAAACGCGTCCGATGGAAGCGTCTTTACGAAGCTTGCTAGGCTGTGTGATTTTTCGGGCTGAAATCCGCTATCGACCGCGGCCTTGGTCAGTAAAGCTTGTATACATGCTAGGGTGGTATCATTTGGCGACGTTCTTATAGTATTTGTCGAAGATGTTTGCCCGGAAGATTGGCTGATCCTTGAGACTGTTGACGAATTCGAGGACCACCTGTCGGGCACAAGTTGATCGGCATTCTTCCCCAAGACAAAAATGTTCTGAACTGGGCCGTCGTCGGGCGAGATAGTGGCAGTCTCATCGAAAAGGGTTGTAGGAGTTTCAGGATTACCTCGCAGGCGCAGCCCTTCATCTGCAGTAGTGATTTCGGGCTGGCCGGCCTGCTGCTTGCTATGGGTGAAGGTAGCCTGACTCGGTCGTGGCGTCCCACGATCAGAGTAACGCAAGCTACGTTGCGTCCATCCCTCACGAAAAAGATCACAGAGTTCCCAGCACGCCTGCACAGCGGAGCCAAGCATCTCTTTGTTTATCGGCCTCCCCTCCCTTTTAACTTGGCGGATTGTGAACAGCATCTCCGCCAGAGACCAAGAAGCCTTCAAAAGGGAGTCAGTCTCGGAGACACGAGTCCTCTGTTTCATGAGACGATGACAAAGGGTGATATAAAAGTCCAGCGTCCTTTCCCTGAAAGCATCTGGTAAATGCCGATCATGCGTGTTGTAAAGATGATTATTTAATTCAAAACTGACCCGAAGAACGGAATCTGCAAGCTCGTCGTCACGGATGCGGATTTCAAATAAAGTCTGGCAGAATTCACGACACAGATCTAACGTCGGCTTGACCTCCGATACATACTCATCTTTCTGACTCTCATACAACACTTGACACAGCTTCCAGCATGATGTCCATGCATTCTCTTGGATGTGGCCAGTGCCAGCGTATTCCGCGGTACGTCCGCGATGGATATAGCTCAGTTTGGCCAATGTATTACAGAGCGTCCAGCATTCCGCGAGCGCCGTTTTGAGAGCCTTGATCTCAGCTTCGCCATCAAAGAGATGCCGAACGGCGACTTCGAGTGTGCTTGAACCTCCGTCTTCTGCGTTGGAGACACCTTTAGTTTGAAGAAATCGAGGCGGGTGCACAAAAATGCTCGGTTCATGAAAGGTAGAGTCCGTAGATGTATGTTGCTTAGGCGGCGAGATTTCACCGTCAAGAACATTCGGCCGAGGCTGGAGGTCAATGTTTTCGAAATCGTGCCTTGTTTGTGCTCGAGGGGTTGCTCGCTCTGACCAATCTTGCGCATGTTCAATGGAAGTGGTTAAAGGGGACGGTGATATAGAGTGCTTCTACAACGAAGTTAGTCGCTGCTAGCTTGCGGATTGAAAGCGACAAAGCACCTTCCCCAATCCGTCGTTCTGAACCATCGATGGTGTTATCTTGGCCAAGTCGCTATGCGATGATGCCATAACTGAGTTGGTCACGCTGCCCGAGTCGTCGTAGGTGCCAAACCTCTAGAACAGACACCGCTTTAGCAACCAGGTAACAACCCACGGATTGTCTAACTTCAGCCTTACAAATTGGCGAAAGCCGGGCGGTGCATGTATCACAGACTGTGGAGCATCATCCTCATTCGCTCGTGGCCTGAGATCGGTAGGAGAAGTCTGTTCTGTTTGTACCTTTATTTTGATGAAGGTCAACCATGAGTCCACGACACTCGACTCTTCCAAGCCTAAATAATACGTACCCTGAGTTCGGACAGGTTGGTGTGAGATATTCGCAGCTCATGTTTAGTGAGTTTAGATGCAAGTGGTTGTTCCGAGTCATAACTCTCAGTGCCATCGTGCTCTACGGTGTCCGTCTGATTGTGTGGTGGAATCGATCGTGAAGTTTCCGAGGTATCCACGGTCTCGAGGCCATGTTTGGCAGGGCGATCATCAACGGACCTGGTATGTTAGCAAATACAATTATCCCAGGACGGAGATCCTTTCTGGTTCTTACATTTTGAAGAAGCCACTGGGATTGTGTCCAATACTCTTTGAATCTGCCAATCAGCTATAATGAAGTGCCACTTTTTACAGTCAACCTCAGACCAGTACTCCGTAGTGCTCGTCTTTCGACTGCAACAGCAAGGAACATGTATCGCCATTTTGGGCTTAGCTTATGATAATCTGTACATCTGACCTCGAATAGCAAGGCTGTGCTATGTAAATAATCTCCCCGCTTTAGTAGTACAAAGTAGTTAGACGTCTGTTCTCATTTTATAGGCGTCTAGGCTAAAGTGTGTTGAAAGTTAGCTATCATTACTTAATGTTTACTTATGAAAGTAGTAGGTCCCTGATAAGCAAACTATAATATCATAGCATTGCTATAAGAAGTGTAGTAGTACACTACACCTCTATCCCCCTTTAAGACAAATTCTAGCAGGTGCTGTGCATACCTGATAATGAGTAATTAAGCATTTATGTGGAGGGCTGCATCTAGGTTAGCTCAGGCTTTACAATCAACAAGGCATGTCAAAGACTGCTAGGCATTAGGGAATTTATAGCAATCATTATCCTATTATTAGTTCAGAATGACTGATGTATACTCTGTGGACATATGCCAAAGGGTCATTACTATTATTTACAGGGCGTCTGTTAATGTGAGACAATTTTGAGGATTTACTGTAACTGCCAGTCTCAATTAAACAGAAGGGTAGTAGTTGGTATATCTACTTCAGCTACCCAGCATAGGAGCAAGGACCCTGCTACCCTTCTTTTCCTCAGCGCATCATCCAAAAACAGAATTCACAGATCTAATGCATGGGTATAGCACTTCAGCCGCTTTAGTCGAGTTGAACTATGGTATAAACAGTAGTCATGTACATGACATAGAGAAACTTTAGGGCTGCTGCACAGCAGCTGATGATATAACAGAATATTTTCACATTTGAGCCAAAAATGAGACTTGCGGCAAACAATTCATACTTATAACATGTTATATATAAAGTTGGCCGCAATCAAAATATAACTAGGTTAAAATTGTATGCCTGTACGGACGTGGCTTGGACTCCCTATACGTTCTCTCAAGACAAGGGCCCAACTAAGATGACATTTCCAAGCCATTGATCAAGCTTTGAGTCATCCTGATTTCGCAGTCGAAAGAAGACGACCAGCACCCAGAAAGCACATCGACTGTAGGGAATATGACAGGTCACCCGAAATCGACCATATGCCTTGGCTGGGAGCACGAAACCGTGAAAGCGATTCAAATAAGACCCATCTGAGATGCTGAGCCCTTACAATTCAGATTATCCACATGATCGACAGGCAAAGCAGCAGAGAACCAGAGAATGGAGGAAATGTGATCGATGCCCGCAGACGGAGGGAGGAAAAAGCACCACTTTACGTCTTCTTCACCTTGGCTTTTCGGATACTGTCCGGCTGAACCTAGAAGTAGGCGCGGCCTTCACGGTTATCGAGAGGCATGATTGCATTAAAGCGATGGGTAGGATGGGAAAAGCCTGTACAGCCACCGAAACGTGACTAGCAAGGTCTCGCACCATGGGCAAGACCTCGCACTATGGGCATAACCCGGTCTTTCTGTCAAATCGGCCAGGTAGAGCGAAATTGAAGATATTGAGGGTGTGTGGCCACAATAGACTCAACAGCCAGAAGCAGAAAACGTCATATTTGAGCTTTCGCCCGATCTCTTTCAGCAGGATTGTACCTATTAGAAGAGCATAAGCTTTAGCTGCATGCGAAATCAGGACCAAATACACTCACCGAAGAAGCTTTTCAATAAGATCGACATGTGTCATGATCATTCTGCGGCAACAGTACCTCTTGCAACCAAGCTGATCCATAGCATCACTTTAACAGCGGTATTAGCAAAGCAATTCAATTTAAACGATAAACAGGGTAAATCGAGTGTCAAACTTACCCATCTGGGATACCCTCATCGAGTAGCTGTAGGTAACGTTCCCAAAGATCACCGACAACCTGTTTGAAAATCTTTGAGCGACAGCAAGCAGCTTGTTGAAATGATCTAGCTTACCTTGCCACAAGAAAAGCAACGGACAGGGATAATCATTGGCTCAGATTTGTATGTTAATGTGACTATTAGAGAAGAGCAAGGAAGATATAAAGGTTATGAGAGGTCAGTATAGGACACAATGTAGAACAAGAGATTATGACTTTATTGGATTCTGTTATGATAGTTGTAGAGGCTGAACAGAAGGATGAAATAATATCCTGAAAGGCACGGATATATGATTTTGCACTGTTTCCCCACACACTTACTGTTTTAGGAAATAGACTAACCCTATATATGCTAGCCTTGGAAATGTCAGAGATCATGGTGGGACCCAAAAGTTTCGAAAGGGAAAAAAAAAGGAGGAAAAGGAAAAGCAAGCCTACGGTGTACCATGACTCTTCTTATATTAAACTAAGCCGCATCATCTTGAATTTGGTGTGACTGGACATCACCTTCGTTGATTTCACTTACAATGTCAGGTTCGAGTCTCGCGACAGGACATACAAAAAGATCGAGGACTAGCGATGCCCTGCGCACCGAGAAGGACAGAATCAAGCGTCGTCGATTTTCTAAAGGCGTACTTGATGTCACTGAACATGTACAATTAGCTGCCGAAGGAAAAACGACTGAGGAGAATTCCCTTTCTCTCACAGAAGATACCTCTGCGCATGGTCGTGAGCAGCAGACGAAATACTCCCGCGAAAAATGGCGTCTTTCAAGTCCAGTTGGTGGGCAGTATAGCAATCTCAACCCGATTATTACTTCGGATGAAGAGTGAGTGATCTCAAATGTGAAGGCTTCCTCATTATAGCGAGAGCTCTAAATGATTTCTTTTCAGGTATCTTCTTGTCGGGACCGAGACCGCAATTCATGTTCATTCAGTTGGGACCTCTTACCGGTCTCGTACGTTGCAGGTGAAGGATGGTCAAAGAATCGTCGGTTACAATCTTTGCTGCGAAAATCCGCAACATCTTTATATTATCACTTCCACTGGTTGTGTGAGCAAGTGGGATTGGCTTTCCGGAGATCAGATTGCTTCTTGGGATTTGGCCCGAGAGACACTTCATGCTGAATTATGCCCTTCTCACTTCGCAGAAATAAGGCATGAGCTTCTCTTTTCTTTGCGGGGCCGCAAGGATGGAAAGAGACAAATTACAATCACCTTATTCAATGGTGAAGCACCACGCGACTTTGTTGTCTTTGAAACGACCCAACGAATAAACGATTTCAGGGTTTTCAGAGAGGGACAAGTGGTAATTGCGTGGGCTGGTCAGCGCCTCCTGCTTGGCACCAGGGAATTTGACACGCCAGACCCATCAACTATGCAGTACACATGGAGGGAGGTCGTTCTGCCCGTCCGTGTCACTTGCATTGATGTTCGAGAGAGCAGTGCACGGAATCGAACAATATCCCAGGGCTCGCAAGACAATAACCTAGAAACCATGGACCTCGTCTTGGGTGAATCTGGTGGTTCGATCTTAGTATATCCTGACTTTCTTGCTTTTTTCGCTACTGGTGGCATTGGCTCGGACGATAGTAAGGGTCTGGCTCCTCGACGACTGCATTGGCACAGAGGTCCCGTCAATGCAGTCCGTTGGTCAAAGGATGGTATGTATCTACTCTAACCAGTACGAGTAAGGAGGCAGCCCCGTTAACATGATTCAGGTAACTACATAATCTCAGGCGGGCATGAGTCGGTCATGGTTCTATGGCAGTTAGACACGGGTCGCAAGCAGTTTTTACCCCATCTCTCTTCACCCATTTGCAATCTAGTCGTCTCTACAACTGGGAAAGCATACGTCGTCAAGCTTGCTGACAACTGTATCATGGTGCTGTCCGCGACAGAGCTGCAACCTTATGCTACAATCACTGGACTCCAGCTTTACGCTAAAGTGAATAAGCCTGCAGATGCAACTCTGCCAGAGTCGCTTATCTCCTTTCAACCTCCTGCAGCTGTACTGCACCCACAATTTCATGATCGGCTTCTAGTGGCGGTACCAGCTTCGCGTCATACCGCAAGGGATTATCATTCTGGAACGAGTTCGTGCGTGCTACAGACATACGATATCCGCTCCGATGCTCAAATATCCAGACAAGCTCTTGCACGGACCAATGCCACGACTTTGAGGATCAGTCCAGAGGGGACTGAAATTGTTGCCCCGGACGTCAGTCACCTTGCCATATGTCAGGATGGAAAGTGGATGGCGACGATCGATGACTGGAGACCGCGTCCCGAAGATATCCGGGCTCTTGAACCGAATAGTACTCCGACAGGCAGCCATACGCTTTACCGGGAAACATACCTCAAGTTTTGGAGATGGAACGAAGTGTCCAATATGTGGGAGTTAACCACACGTATCGACAGCCCTCACTCCTTCGACAGCGTTTCGGTGCCCCTTCTGGATCTCGCGTCCAGACCATACAGTCATGAATTCGCAACAGTAGGCTGTGATGCCGTGCTCCGATTCTGGTCCGTGAGTAACAAGCCCCGCCTGGGACTGGCAATGAAACATCCAGAACACCAACATCAGACATGGAAATGCCGAGGTACTGTCGACTTAAAAGGCCAATTTATTGGTGGCGCAACCGAGCCTGCAAGTGCAGCTTGTATGGACTTTTCAGAGGACGGGTCGGTGCTTGCTATTTGCGTGCAGACCAGGTCCAGTCCGGACTCCGGCCTCGTCGTTCTGGTGGATATGCAGAATTGCAAAATTCACCACAGTAGGGTAGGGGTTTACTCGGGTCGTCCGTGTGCGGCCAGATTCTTGGGGCGCTATCTTGTTGTTCTATCCCAGCATTCGGCACATATTTGGGATACAGTTGCCAATATAGTCAGTACGAGTTCACCAGCCGTTCAGGATAACACGCTCTGCGACGATCAACTTCTGGCAGTGAGCTCGAAGTCGCAAACCTATGCCGTTGCCTCAAAAGTCCCACAACATCTTGCTGGTACGAGAAGAACATGCGGATCTCAGTTTGATATACGAGTCTACGATGTGCAGACCTCGTCCCTGCTTATTCGACAATCTTTGAAGCATTGTCCGGTATCCCTACTTTCAGATCCTCTCACTGGTGATTATATCATCATTGATTCCGTGGCCAATGTGCAACGGCTCAGTTGCTCAGATAAAGCTCCTCAGTCAATACCGCAATCCAAGACCGGGACGTCTCACAATCACGGGCTTGGAAGCTTATTTGGAACACGGTCTCGCGACATCACTCGGCATCATCATCTTCAAGCGCCGCCTCTTCCAGTCAGCGGAGGCTCTTCAGCTGCACAGTCAGCTGGGCTACCCGGAGTCTTTAGTGATATTCCCCCATTTGCGTTGCCTCCCACTAGTGTTCTCTTCAAAAATGTGGTGCAAAATCTTACAAATTGAATGAGCAGACTAGAAGAAATGTACCTTATTTGTCAATACGGCACGGATAATTTTTTGTTCTGATTTGCTGATAGTTGGCTCTGAGGTGTCTTTATACGATTTTCCCTGGTGGTCTGCATAGGCAACATCACCTATATCAATCATGATTCAATGTAAACGTAAGGCGCAAACCTTCGATACTCCGTGGAACTTCTTCCTATTACTTGTACCATCACATTTGACCCCCATGGGTAAGCCCAATTGACGTCACTGAACCACAAGTTGGAAAAAGCAACATCGGGTTATAGTGGAAATTTCCATTCTCAAGCAAGATAGCATGAGGTCAATTAAGAGGTCGCCGAGGCAGGATGAAGCAGGGCACAATTGCCTAACAAATGGTTCCCGGCTTGAAGCAAACAATCGATCGATCCGTCGCCTTTCTGTGTATTGGATACACACAGCGGACCCTTTTAGGCCTAAGCTAGGTGACAGACAAAGTATGCTCTCCGACCGTGTACACGCGTCAAATAAGCGTCGAGTTCATTATCATCATGGATGTTGAATGTGACTTCATTTCCATGCTCATCGTGATCGATTCCCTCAATTTTCGTAACGATGGAACCAGGATACCTAGAAACAACTAGCTGGCGTAACTCAGCGACGGATTTTGCTGCTAATTTCTCGACGCAGGTTTTAGACTCCCCATGAACCTGGTCTGGAGGATGAATTCGCAAATAGATCAGCACTTGCAGCGTAGTTGACTCCAGAATAGGGTCCACGTATCCGAAAGCATTCCCAGTATCATGAGATGCCGAGGTAAACGAGGTATCATTTGCCGCTCGCAGAAGAGAGGGATCTATTTGCATATCATTCAGGTCGCCCGACGTCATCGGGGCGCTGGCGAGAGCTTGCGACGCAAGCGTGCTGATTCCATTAGTAATGCTATTGCTGAATGCGCTATTGTCATGGGTGCTGGAAGCGTCTGGACTCGAAATATTGGTGCGAGTAATAGACTTCTTCCGTGAAGGATCTCGTTTGGTTTGGTCATCACGAAGTCGCTTCATAACATCGCGACAGAGGACTTCGAGAGCTTTCAATTTCGTAGCATGCTCCGGATCTGCCGAGCCAGGGGCAAGGATGCGTTGCAGCAACTCATTGTCTTGAACCCAACTCTCTTTCAGCTGCTTCCAATGCTCGTCACCAGCCTCCAACTTGCTGGTAAAATGAGCCGCTTTCAGTGTATCGTAGAATGCGTTTCGAATCTGGCGGCTTTCTTCAGGATTGATCCCTAGGGCGTTTTTGGCTTCCGCGATTGTCATTCGCCTTTCTAATGTCCTCATCCGTTTAGTGACATCTGTACAAACGACATCGAGAGCGAGGGCTTTGGCATCAAGCTGATTGGGATCTTCCCAGAATACCCGCTGAAGATGTTCAGATTCTTGTATTAGTCTGTTTTTGGCTTCCTGCCATCTTTCAGGTCCAGCAACAGTTTTCTTGATGAACCCTGCCTCTTCACATATCCTTTGAAACTGATCTCTTATTTGACGGTAAATAGCATTGTCTAGACTCAGGTATTTCTTACTCTCATCGATTGTGGTCTCAGAAGGAAAGCGCGGTGGCCCAGGCGGGTCGGCTGGTAGTCCAGCCCATTCCCTGGTGCGCCGACGCCGTTTCCTGGAAGCCCAACGTTCAGCACTCTCTGCTTTCAAGCGTTCAAGTCTCTCTTGGCGCTTCGCGAGTACATCAGCTGATAAGCTAGGCGATGGAGGCCGCATGACCGGTGAATCGCCAGGAAGATTCTGAGCGTCGTAGAAGGGTTCTGCAGTCTTGTACACTTCCTGTTGGAGCGCTAGTAGTCCCTCGTCTTCTGGTAGGTGCACAGATGGTCGGGTAGTGGCTTGCGACTTCATTCCATTGGGAACACGCAGTAGCCAGCGATTTTTCGCGCGCACCCGCATCAATTCCCTTTCTTTAATCTCAAAGCCTTCTTCATTCAAGACACGCAGCATGTCCCGTTGGCTTGTATTTCGCTCCCAAAGTTGTTTGATGCGAGCGACAAGCTCTGCATTTTTGTGGGCCGGATTCTGTTTGGAAGGAAAGCCCCATCGCTTGAACTGTGTCTGAAAGGCGCGCTTACTGTTGGACGTATTTCTTAGCCAAATGTGAATGACAAAAGTATTGATTCTCGGGTCTCCAACAATGGGCGATGAAAATCATTGCTTAAATGACCATGTACATACCTGGGTGAGAATTGATATACATTTCGCATGTATTCCATAATTTCCTCCAGTGCTTTCTTATCTTTGATGTACATCTGATAGCATATCTCTCTTTTGCCCTCCCAATCGTATACCATGATGAGAGTTCTGGTGAGACGCTCCCCCCACAGTGGAGGTGCGTCTCAGGAAACGGATCTGATAACAGCAAGGGTGATAATGAGAGCCGATAGGACAATGGATCAAGAAAGGCGTCTGTTGTCGCTCCTGCGGACCGTAGTCCAACGCTGCCGCTGTTGTATGTTGAGCTATCTGGCACGCCGTAGAATAATACAAAGTCAGGCTGCGCAGAGGCTGCTTATGCGCAATTTTATTGTTCCACTCACGTGATTGGCCACCTCCATGCTCGCCTTACGACACTACTAACCTTTTTTAACATGGAGAATACGATCCATGGCAGGCAGCAAGATAAAACATTGAAGCAGGTTTCAACTCATATAGTCTCATACGATCATTGGAGATCGCACAAATGACCCAACTAAGCGGGCGATTCTTGAATGTAGGTGGAGTAAATGGGTTCTATAAGGCCAGCCTTCGCTCAAACTCAATTCCATATGATGGCTCCACTATGACTGGGACATTAGATAGTATCAGCCCCAACTTTGCATCTTCCTGCGCAGCTTGAAGACCCTAGTCCGTAACCATGTCAAAAATAACATCCAAGTCGTCTTGGATTCTGATCTCCAAGAACCTGAATTCGATTTTCGCTGCGGCCTGTCCGGGGGAGAGTCTAGTCCTTCAGTGGCACTTGACTTCTCAGATAGAACATTGTTGGGGTCCTGCTTGTCTGCAACTGTGAGTGACGAGCGCCAGTCTTGTCTTCCCTTGCGTCTCGTTTGTTTCTCTTCTGCCCTCAGTTGCTGTTCTTCAAGCTTGCGTGCTTTGGCTGCTTCTTTTTCCTCAAACGCTTGGCGTGCTGCTTGAATTGTTGCGGCGCGAGATATAGGATCCATGCTTGTCCGTGTCTTTGATCGGAACACGAAATCTAAAGATGATCTTGAGACTGGCGACGCTGCTTCAAGGGAACCGTTGTTGTCTCGTGAATAGCCAAAAGATGTTCGTCCGGTCAAATTCGTCTGTGATATACTAGGAATTCTTGTGAACGAACTATCATGCATCTGCAACGAATGTCGCGGCGTCTGTGTAGCAAATCCACGAACAGAAGATCGAAGTGGATCAGATTCCGCCTGGGTGGACCCTTCTGGCTCAGCTAAGACAATTCCTTCAAATCCCTCGTTTTCAACGGGAAATGTTTGACAGGACTGACTTAGTTGCGGTGTATAGGTCCCAGGCACTTGGCGCATGGGGTGAACGCAATGCAAGTCGGGCTTGCCCATACCTGGGCTGCTCGCTGTTGAGAAACATGGTGTTCCGCTGATAGATCGGGTATGCAATGAAACAGTCCTCCTGGCAGCAGGTCTGGTGCGAGAGTCGCTTTGACAGTCTCGTCTCCAAGAATTCGTGGATATTTTGAGCCCTTCTTCCTCAAAAGACGACCTTGAGGAATCAATCGCCATTGTTGATGGAATATTTCGAGGTGGCTTCGCGAGTGAGGGCATTATTTTAAACCTTCAACCTTGTAAGGCCCCAATGCTCGGGTGATTATTTTGTTGATATGAGCGAGTTCCACCGTTTGAACAAGACTCTGAATTTGGAATTCTTCACTGTATCCGATGATTGCAAGGAATTGTTGAAGATCGCTCAGTTGGGCCGAATGATGAACTGGCAATGTACTATCATGGCGAAGTGACACGACCCAGTCTTCCGAATGCGCTGTCGTCTTATGCATGAAAATAATTTGAAGGCAAAGATAATCAGATGACTCTAGGCTTCCGATCTTATCGACTCTCCAAATTGACTGACTTTATTTGCAGCAAAGTACTTTCTGCTTGTGCCAAACGAAGGGGAGGCCAGATAAAACACCTTTCCTGTTCCACGAGAGCGCCCTGACGACAGTCTGCTTGGACCGCATGAGACAATATACGCTCAATGCTAGGTCAAGGAATTCATGGTCGTCTCAGAGCACGCCGAATAGTAGGGAAAGGAAGAGCCGCTGTCAAGAAACCGATATTTGAAGCTCGAAGTATTATCTGATATCTACTGGAGTTGAACCGAGAGAGTAGCGGGGTAAGACTATGTATGAAATCGGCCGGCCAAGACCATTGGCATCAATAGGAATTGGTGAAGCTAAAAACAAGAGATGCAGACCCAAAGTCTAGGAAAGTCGACATGTAGTTAATCTGAGCAACGAGGTACTGTTCAGCCACAGGTGAAAAGACCGAGAAGGCTCATGGTTAGGAGTTAGGACACACTGTGGATTTACCGGAAAGACGGAGAGTGGTTTCCCGGACAAGGCGGGGAAGACATGTATGATACAATACTGGTACAGAGTACGGTACAGCTGAATGTACAATAATATATACTCCGTATCAAGTATGAACCCACCTCACCTACCTAGTAGCATGGAGTAGCCTATCTAGTAGATTGTAAGCCTATGCCGAAGGATGGATACCTTAGTGATTATCATCTTGTCATTTCAGGTACTGGGTAAACTATCTACTACTGTATGTAGGCTGGTAGATATTTTAGCTTTTGTGCACGTCCTAACGTGAAGTAAGGTACATATGTACAGAGCACAATCTTACATAATATTCATAAAGTAAGGTACTTTTAAGGTACATGCTCCGTCCGTCCGTCGTACCACAGGTACTTACTTAGGTAGGTACGGTCTACTTGGAGCCGGATGCGGATGGCCCTTTAGATAGTAGTATTTAGACTAGACCTAGCGTAAGGTAGCGAGGTACATAAAGTATCTTTCTCCAATAGGTAGTACCCAGTTCCTTATGTACGATCCTTGTAACTAACTACCTTACCTTACGTAATACCTAGTACATAGGTGCCCCGTACAGGAGTTTCTATATCATCATCACCTATCCACAGGACGCCTACTAGCTATTATGTGTTATTGTTTACGGAATATCAAGATCATTATTATTGGGCTTAATATCACTATTGCTACAGAGTCCCAAAACTTCACACGCTCAAGGACCAATAGCGGCTCATAAAACTCGCAGCTCCGTCCCACCATGAGCTATTCATTGGCTTTTATCAACCTGTTTGGTGCTGCCAAGAGATCAACTGAACAACCGAGCATGAAGCGTAAAGGGCCTGTCCTATCATTGTATGCCGCCAAGAGTCCAATCTGGGACTTGAATGGTGATAGGGCTCTTCATTTCTGACTAAAGATGATCACTCCACTCTTGCTGGGGTGCTCAACTGCTCATCGCTTCCGTTATTCTTGCCCAAGGCTTGAATCAAAACCTATGGCGGGGTATTCATCCTATTTCCTCCCCCTCCTCGTCTAGCTACAGACCAGGGACGTACTGAGTATAGTTAGTATCTCCCTGACCCTTCTCCTAGAAGAGTATACTTACCACGAAGGGTTCTGACAATAGAAGGGTTTGTCTTTGCATATTCGCTCATAAGTGTTATTCAAAATCCCAATCTCTGGCACTCCTGGCTTTTGACCTAGAAGCATTTACCAGCCATGGGGTCGAGCCTCCCGAGCCTGACTCTCTCCATTCTGCTCCTGTTATTTCTGTCGGGGAAAACCCACGCCTTCGGTGCTGGCAATATCGCATCAATATCGCAAGTCGAGGGTCAAAATTGGCGCCATGGCGATATTGAAGACGCCTTGTTGACTTTGTTCTTGGCCCGTGCTGCTGGTGGCCGTAAATTCGGCAAGCTCGATGTGCAGCGCGTATATTTTGGAAATTGGCTTCGCGATTACAGTCAGGCCGTCGATGTCGGCACTCTGAAATATGTCAGTGCCGAAGCTATTCGCATCCTGATATGGGTTCTGGGATTTCTTAGTTTTGGGTAAGCCGTCATATTTCCATGCCTTGCGGCAGTGATCACTTGCTGAAGAGGCGTCTGCAGCTACGGAACCAAAGAATTTGAGGTGACTACAGAACGCCTAGGTTGCTATGAGCCTACTGAGCATATCGATAATCCTCTCGGTTATGCCGAAGGGGAGGACGCGCGACGTTATGATCGTCGATTGAGAGGCCCTGTCGACGAGGAGCGGGAGCTGTCGGTCGATCCCAGGACAGGTGGGAAGACTTTTTCCAACTGAACACATACCCCGGCTGACGTCTCAAACCCATTACATCTAGGCCTGAAAAACTATATAGCTAGCGAAGATCTCGGCATTGGGACCTCTGCGGGCCTGGTCCGCAGAGTCTTTAAGCGTTCGATTGAGCTGGGACGGCGGTATGCAAGATCACGCAATGATGATGACCTGTATGAGGCGCTTCGTTTGCTCGGCACTGGCCTGCATTGCTTGGAAGACTATGCAGCACACTCCAATTACACTGAACTGAGCCTTATTGAATTGGGAGAATCGACGGTTTTCCCCCACGTGGGTCGCAACACCAAAGTTAGAGTTGACGGTGCTCGGAATTACGTCTATCCTATTGTCACTGGCACTTTTGGCGGTGTGGATTTTTTCCACTCGGTGCTGGGCGAGCTGTCGGACAAGACGATTCAATCTGAAGTCCAGTCTCTTGAAGGAGTCATCAATGAGTCACAAAGTGGAGGCCCCTCCGAGAGCTTCATACAGGACTTGCTCAACAAGATCCCCGAGGGATTAATTGGGGATAGCGACAATCAGGCCAGCAAAATGGACGAGTTCAAAGCCAAGTCACAAGACGCCAAGCAGCACAATCAAGACATCAGTCCCCGTGAGCCCGAGGAGTGGACGCGGTATTTGGACGACGTGCATCAGCAAATCTACCCTGTTCTTGAATGGCATGACGAGCTTATTAAGTCAATCGCTCGCGCGATTGAAGAGATTCCAGTCTTGCCGCAGATGATTGAACAGTTTCAGGAGCAGATTAACATCTTTGTCTTCTCCGTCCTTGCGCCCTATATCCTCCCGATTATTCGGCAGGTCAAGGTAGAGCTTCAGACTGGGTCCTCCGAAGTCATCGAAAGCAGCCGGGCACAGCAGCATGTTGTATTCAATGATGATGATTCCTCGAACCCCACACATTCGATGCTCTCGAAAGATCATTTTTCGAACGTCCTGAACGAACCGGCCGGCCAGATTGCCTCTCGAGTAGTTAAATGGACAGTGCCTCAGCTGATGGAGTGCTGGGACGATGAAAACATTGATATAGACAGGACACTAGACCGTATCATCACCGGCGTGTTCCATCATCCGGCTTTACGTCAATATGGCGAGGACGGAGCATCTGACATACGCCAAATCATGTTCAGAACTGTGGAGGAGTGGTGGGGCGGAAAAGACGAGGCAGAGCAGGAGAGTCTTCGGGAACAGCTCTCTCGTGACGGTGTTCTTGAGGGCAAGAATCACAAAGAAGGCGTGCATGATTCAGGGCACGGATGCGGTAAGCCTCTAACTCTCCATAGAGGCAAAACTAGCCCCGAGGAGGCTTATAAGCCGAGCACCAGCGGGCTTGGTAAGATTGCTGCAGAGGCTGCGGGTGGTGGAGCCCTTGGAGGCTTAGTTGGAGGTCTTGTGAGCGGCGTCGGATCAATTCTACTAAGCGATACCGGCACCCGTCGCTCCGACAATGAAAGACGCGAGACTGAACCTCAGGACGATGGCCGCTTTGGACAACCCCACCGACAGTATGGAGGCCAGAGCGATTTCGAAACTGAGGCTTACGGCGAGGATCGATATTCTGGGGGAAGCAAGTACGAAAGGGAGGCTCGACAGGGACGGCGTGAAGGCCGCCTAAGTGACGATGCTGACCCGACATACGAAAGCACCTCGAGGTTCGTCCGTGCGGAAGACAGGCATGAACATGAGCGAGGACAGGAATGGTCTCAAGATTATCGGAGGCATGGTTCTCAAGATGGTAGACGAAAGTACGAGGATGCGTACGCGAACCCTGAGGGCCGTTCAGACTTCGAAGGTTACGAGCCCTCTGAGAGATATCCGCCCGTTGAAAATCGGAGAGGGGAAGAGTACAGTCGCGATCGACCGGACTATGACAGTAATGAAAGTCGTTGGGCCCAACAAAGACCGCAGGAGGGTTATGGACGTGCAGACGATGATAGGAGAGACTATACCAACTCCAGATACGATTATGACAGCAGCCGTCAAACATATGACACTGCAGAAAGTGGGCTCTATGAACGCAGCAGATCCGACAGGTCAGTGAAACATACATCAGGGGACGTTGACCGACGTTGGCCTTTTTTCGCTCGAACGTATCACTGACACGCCTGCGCAGGGAATATCAGCCTCGGTACGAGGGCGGGCAAGGACCGTACGGAGAAGTTGAAGATCGTCCCCGTCGTGCAGAGTACCGTGGAGACGAGGACAGCGACAGCGACAGCAGTGAGTATGCAGAGCCGCGGCATAGACACGAAAGGCGCTACGAAGCAGAGTCAAGGGGTTACGGATATTAGCGACACGATTGGTCAACCTAATCGCTAGGATCGAACCGTCGTGATGATGGCACACCATCTTTACTTGCGCTTTTCCTTCCTTGACTTATTAAGGCTACATGAACTACTTAGTACTGCTGTTGTAAATGCATTGTTCACCACTTCTTTAGTTCCCCTGGCGTTGGTTGTTCTACCCGAATGACTTTGTCGCAATTAAGTAAGCGAAGAGGATCCAGCGCCATTTTTATCTGCATAAGAGTCAACATCAGGATCAAACCCAGTCGTACAGCGAATCATCATAACTTACCCGCCGCATAGTGTCCACCGTGGTTTCCCCAAGCTCATGCTGAAGATAGTCCCGCTTGATGAGCCCAACCCCGTGTTCGCCAGTCACTGTGCCTTCCATTTCAACTGCTCGCTTGACCATTCGGTGCACAACACCTTCCGCAATTTGCTTTTCATCCTCATTGAACAGGATAATTGCTATGAAATTGGGCAAGGATTAGCTTTATGCTTTTTTTTTTTTTTGTTGAATGATGGGAAAACAGCAGGGGCGGTACCGTGAAAATTGCCATCCCCAACATGGCCGCAAATTCCGGCCAACAATCCGCTTTCCGTCATGTCCTGCTTCGTTGCCTCGATTATGTCGGGCAGCTTGCTCATCGGCACTGCCACATCGGTTGTCCACACGCGGTCCTCGGGACCTCGCCTCATGGACATCACACTCCAGAGAGCCTCTTTCCGAGCACTCCAAAGTTCTTTCATTTCATCCTCCCCTCGAGCGAATTCGAAGGATAGCCCTGCCGTATTAGAGACAATTTTGCGAACAAGCTCAACTTGTTCTTTGACACCCACGGGGGTCCCGGTGAATTTGAAGAAGAGAGTAGGTGACTCCTTCCACTGTCGACGAGTCGTTTGACTATCGTTGATGCATTTCATTTGCATGTCATCAAGGATCTCAACCCCTGCCACTGGGATACCTTCTTCCACCACACGGGTCACGCACTCTGCGGCGTTGTGAATGGATGGGAAGCTAGCAACTGCAACGCTTTGACTCTTGGGCTTGACAGTCAGCTTCAACGTAGCCTCGGTCACAAGCCCGAGAGTTCCTTCGCTTCCAATGAACAGCCTGGTGAGATCATAGCCGGCGCTCGACTTTCGCGGACGTTGTCTTGTTTTGATAATAGTCCCATCTGCAAGAACAGCAGTCAAAGAAAGAACCCATTCTCGCATTGTGCCGTATCTGTAAGCATTGGTTCCTGAACAACCAGTACCGACCATACCGCCGATCATAGCACCGGGACCCGGATCAGGTGGGAAAAAGAGTCCTTCTTTAGACAATTCCTCATTAAGGTCTTCCCACCCAACTGCAGGCTGGACCACAACGTCAAGGTCCTTTTTGTGGAGCTCCAGGATACGATCCATGCGGCGGAAATCAATACACACACCTCCTCTCGTGGGAGCAAAATGCCCCTCCAGACTGGTACCACCGGAGTAGGGCGTCACGGGGATGACTCGTTGATGACAGACTTTCATAATACGGGAAACCTCCTCGGTGGTCGCTGGATAGAGGACCAGAAAAGGTCTTTCATCTTTTTTGAGTGTGTACGAAGACCAATCAGAACCGGAATGTCCATCCAGGTCACCATGTTCAGTGGATACATTCTCTTTTCCTAGAATCTCAACAAAGTCCGCCCAAGCGGCCTGTAGATTTGCCTGTGAGATATTGTGGAGTGGTGGTTCGATTTCGGAGAGGGTAGTGGTTGACGAGGTTGGAAGGCTGGCGGGTTTCAATGATCCTAGGTAATATGCACCAGTGGAGAAGAAAACCAATGCTATCACATGAGAATTAGAGCCATATTGAAGAAAGAAAATGAGCTAAGGCACCCATGGCACGAATCCCTGAGCTTATCGCATACCGAACATCAAAGCCGCATAGCGACCACCTGGTGATTGAGTCTGATACTGAGCAAATCGTTCCTGCTCAGCGCGCTCACGCTTCAATCGCTGCTGCGTACTCTCATACAGCTGATTCTTGAAGGACTGCGACTTGTCACCGGCGGAGCTTCGAGCAGTTGCCCTGAAGCATCGGGACTGGTACGTAGGTATGGTCGTTCTCGGCCGAACAGCATGGGAAACAGCCCTCCTCCAGGGTTGGAGGAGGACATTAGATCTGACCATACTGATGGTGAATCAAAATATGAACCAAAGATAGCAAATACCTCAATCAGACCTTCAGGTATTTTAGATCAAAAGGCGATATTTTTCCGTCAGGTCGGCGATATGCCGTCAATGACGGATACTTTCTCCCCGGTAGAGCAGTACTCGGGAAATATGCATAATATGCACATCTGGCTTAATAAGCCTTACCCATTGGTCAGTCAAAGGAATAGCATAATGCTTATTACCTGCTACAAGTGTCATATATATCGCCAGACCATCATTGATTTTGGCAAAAGGGAGGGCCAGACAAAATGCAGAGAGGAATCTTTATCACTCTTATTCCGCATACGCCTGTAAATGCGCGGTTGGTTGCTTCCCGGGATTTTGAGAATATTGACAAGATGGACTACCTATGCAGATACGGTGCATCAGTCATCCACTCATTGCCCAATCTTTTTCTTTTATTGTTTTTTTATTCCCCCGTTCTATATACCGCGCGAGAGGTAGCTACAATAATATCCAAAAAGCTGATTATCTATTGACCCACTGCATAGTCGAGCCCATTCCTGAAGCTCAAAGAACCACATGTGGGTGTAGGTACGGTATGTGTGGTTTTTATTTTTATGTCGGACCTTCATCTCCACAGTGGCACAACGCTAACTTATTTACCCGTCTGGCGATGATGGTCACGGGAACAGTAAATAATATTCAGACTATTGAGAGGGGATGAGAAGAAGAGTAGACTATCGAACAGGAACAAACATCCCCATGAACATTGGAGGGTGCATGAGTCCGTACTGCTTGATGTACTCTGGCCACTGCTTCTAGGTAGGCTATGACATCAGTTGACACCAAGCACACCCCAAGAGTAGCCATACGAATGTAGGTGGCATGAGAAGAGTCTCATCTCAATAAGTGGATCAGAAGCTGAGTTTAAGATAGCTTTTGCTCTTTCTTCTTTCTCCTTTCTTTTTAACCCTGTCTCCCAGCTTCCCCGGCTAAATAGAAGGTTCCACACGGGTAATTTCCAATCACCTACAAAAGTAGAAATGGTGTCTCGACCCTCGCCCGACCCAACTGAGGTCAAGACGACCCCACCAGTATGACCAGACAACTCGGCGGGGAGCGGGGATACGTACTCAATTCAAGTCGCATTATCCACTATCTAGGTAGATGTCCCTCTGAAGAACTCGCTGCTCCAAATATCGAAAGTCTGGTTCTGGGTAATTTGGGTAAGCTTTCTTTCCCCCCGGCCTTTTATCCTGTCAAAGTATAACAGTAGCAAACAATCCTGCTCCTCTTCCTCCATTTTTCTTTTCACTTGTCCCCGTGTACCTTCTTCAGACCGCCGACGTTCTCAGATAACAGCCGGCTGAGGTTTCTTATTTCAATAAAGGAATGATAAGAGGAAGAAAAATACACGGCAAATCTTGAGCACAGACAAAAGTGATACAAAATGAGTACATCAACAGCCACTGCCCAGGTGTGTCCGCTTCTCCGGTGTCCTCAAACATGAAAGCCAATAGGAGCTCGAAGAAGGAGAAAGAGAAGAAGGAATAAGGTTAACATCTTCTCGGAACAGAATCTGTCCTTTGTCCTCGAAGGTATTCACCAGGTCAAATTTGAAGATCGACCTATTCCCGAACTAAAAGACGCTCACGATGTCCTGGTGAACGTCAAATTCACTGGTATCTGCGGCAGTGATGTATGTGTCTGCGCATTCAGCCTAACACCCTATATCCGCCTGTCTCGCGGGATCGTTGATCTGGCTGACTGTTTCGCATCGGTTGAATTCAGGTCCACTATTGGGAGCATGGTGCAATCGGCCACTTCGTCGTGAAGGAACCTATGGTCTTAGGGCACGAGTCCTCCGGAGTCATCAGCAAGGTCGGCTCAGCTGTCACAGGCTTGAAAGTGGGAGACCGGGTGGCCATGGAGCCAGGTATTCCATGCCGCAGATGCGAACCTTGCAAGGCTGGGAAATACAACCTCTGTGAGAAAATGGCCTTTGCAGCGACTCCACCATACGATGGCACCTTAGCCAAGTACTATGTACTTCCCGAGGACTTCTGCTACAAACTTCCCGACTCTATGTCCTTACAAGAGGGGGCTCTCATGGAGCCTCTAGGCGTCGCGGTTCACATCGTGAGACAAGCAAGCATCACTCCTGGCCAGTCCGTGATCATTTTCGGTGCAGGGCCCGTCGGACTTTTGTGCTGTGCTGTCGCCAAAGCTTTCGGCGCGGGTAAGATCATCGCTGTGGACATACAAAAGGCCAGGCTGGACTTTGCCAAGAAATATGCGGCAACATCAACTTTCGAGCCCGCCAAAGTAAGCGCGTTGGAGAACGCGGACCGACTGAGAAAGGACAACAGCCTAGGAGTCGGTGCAGATGTGGTTATCGACGCCTCAGGGGCTGAGCCGTCTGTTCATACCGGAATTCATGTTCTGCGCCCCGGTGGCACATACGTGCAAGGTGGCATGGGCCGGAACGAAATAACCTTTCCAATCATGGCGGCTTGCACGAAAGAGTTAACTGTCAAAGGTAGTTTTCGGTATGGAAGTGGTGACTATAAGCTCGCGGTCGGTCTGGTCGCGTCCGGTAAAGTCAATGTGAAGGACCTTATCACCGGTGTAGTTGAGTTCCATGACGCTGAACAGGCATTTAAGGAAGTCAAGGCCGGGAAAGGCATCAAAACACTCATTGCTGGGATGCAAGGTTGAGACTTCCACCACGATGAACCTATGGTTTTCGAAAATGTATAACTCGAACCAGTGGTCTTGAGCCGTCCAGCCCATACCCACTTTGAGACCAGGAGACGAAGAAGACGTGCTAGCCGTT
This sequence comes from Aspergillus hiratsukae, assembly GCA_014281905.1. Taxonomy (NCBI): domain Eukaryota; kingdom Fungi; phylum Ascomycota; class Eurotiomycetes; order Eurotiales; family Aspergillaceae; genus Aspergillus; species Aspergillus hiratsukae. Next base: position 29,915 of record JACBAD010002028.1, read on the forward strand.
CTGGTGTCTAATATTTGGAATGAAACAATAATAGCTGAAATTTCGCTGAAATCTCACTTGTGTATATCTGAGCCCAAACGCAAGTTAACCACGATGCTCACTGGTCGCGCGACGCACGATTGGAAGAATTTCAGCCGCTGGCAGCTGACATAGAGAGTTATCGGTGATTTCATGCAAGATGAGGTATTCGCTGATGGCCACAAAGGCAAGTAAAGCCCTACCAGAGGGGCGATGGGAGGCATTAGGGTATCGCGGAGCGTAAAGGACAAAGGAAACGAAAAGAAAGGAAAAGTCAAAAATTACCGAGTCCCTCTGTTCACGAAAACAATCGAGCAGAAATGGAACCTAACGTCGAGGCAAAGAGGACGATGCAAGGTATCTAGGGCGGATGCGTGCGGAATAAGCGACCAGACACAATAGATAAGGCAAATGCACACATCCATTATGTCGTATATGGGTAAATGAATTCCGATGCGCGGACCTTCCAGAGTAGAAGGGCTAGAGTAAGAGCAACGAGTGGCGCTTATGCAAGCGAAGGAAGGGCATGCGCAACAATCAACACGTGCCAGAGGTTTAACCGCTCGAAAGGGTCAACAACATCCGGTACGCTTCTTTTGGTGCGAGCCGCTGACTCGGAAGACCTCTTCCCATTCTCCCATGTTGCTTCTCCAGTTATTCGCTCCCCCACTGCCACCCCGCCTTTTCGGATTCCTGCGATGCAGTTGCACGGAATTATCGTCGACTGTCATTCGACTTCTAATACTCGACCCATCGCTGGTGCCCTGGCCATATAGTCCGCCGTCTCCATATTGAATGCCACTTTGAGGATCGTCGGGATCGATCTCCCCTAGCTCAATCTTGGTGAGGATAATTCGGGCTAACCGGTTGAACAATTCTTCCACGCCTTCTCCAGTAAGAGCCGATACCTCGACAGCAGCAGGAATATTTGCCTTGGCAGCCCAGTGTGCTGACTCTTCCGCGCTCACTTGACGACCTTCAAAGGCATATGTCGCCGTGAGTCTTGTTCCAGTACCCAAATGGCTTGTAGATCGAACAGAACCAGGGACCGAGTCAATTGGGAATGATGACTGCTTGCTGCAAGTGCTGGAAGGAGTAGGAGGGGGTCTCATGCTGTCATCTGCGAAATCGCCATGGTTCACGAAGTCGGACGAAAGATCCGCCTTATTCCCGGCTAGTAGAACAGTGAGATTGGGAGATGCAAGAGCACGTGCATCCATTAAAAATGTAGGAAGCGCTGCGAATGAAGCTTGAGAAGATATATCGTAGATCAGGATAGCGCCCGCAGCTCCGCGATAGTACGATCTTGAGACGGAACGAAATCTCTCTGTGCCCGCGGTGTCCCAAAGTTGCAGTTTAATCCTTGTTTTTCGGGGTCCGGATCCAAGCCTTACTATTTTCGAGGAGAATTCGACCCCGATCGTTTGCGATGACAACACTCTCCCTACAGTCGAATGGTGTATTAGCGAGCCGGCTATCCAGCTCAGGGGGAGCGAGGGATAGGATCAGGCTCAGTCAGGGATCGGAGCCGTACATTCGTCCTTCACAAATCGATGTAATACACATGACCTGCGGTGAGCCGTATTATGTGAGCAACAGTAGCAGTAGCAAAGAGGGACTTGGGAGGTTCACTTACTTTCCGGCACCGCTTGGCCCAAGCAGGATCACTTTAGCCAGATAATCATACATACTCTCCAGCTCCTTCAACAGCGTTAGTTGATACATCCGCGGTTGTTACTGAGGGTCTGGAGTTTCCTGGGTACCTGATTTTCATCGGGCAGAGAAGGTGACGAAGAAGCATTCGACAGACCTCTTTGGCGCGCCATGGGTTCAAGTATGAGGAGACGAAGAGCGCGTTGAAGGGGGTCAAAAGGAGAAAGAGCGCAGATGCTTTTTAGGTGGCCTTTTTCTTCTTCTTTTTCTTTTGGTGTTTTGGATCTTGGTTAAGGGGCATTTAACGTCGAGTGCTCTGAACTCTGAAATTCGGGGGCACGGGACTATCTGGTAGATCGTAGATAGATAGCAAGCCGCCAAGTTCGACTGACTCGCCATTTGTCCGTTTTACACACTAGCCTTCATCTGCAAGGCAACTAGCCTCATGTACGCAGTCGTAAATCTTCATTCCCGTGTATGGCAGAAGCTTTTACTCTTTGAGACTGGGATCGAAATATAGCTCACTTTCGCCTTGTCCATGCTGTATCCCCTGCCAACAGGCTTAGTGGTGAATCAGGTATGAAACGGGATACACCAAGAAATGGGCATCAAAAACATACAAGAACACTCTATCCTCAGTCAGAGAAAGGCATCGAATGATCTCCGATAGTCACCTATCGAGTTGCAGTTGTTTTGCGTTGACATTTGTCAAGCTCCCAGAACAGCGATGACAGGCCCAGGGCCGAGGTCATACCTCAAGCTGACATGTGGGATACTTCGTATTGGCAATGAAGCTTTGCGAGGGATATGGACACTACGTCACATGAAGATGTCAGACAGGACGAGATATTGTTCTTCGACACTCGCTTTATCATTGATCCATGGCCATTGTCACCCTTCTATTCATACTTGAGAATAGCGGGATCCTGAGGCCCGATGAAGTTTACCATGTATATGAGGAATTATATTCAACATGCAGGGTATGGTCTATTGATCATTGGTCTGGCTTCAATTGATTGTCAATCAGCATAGGCGATGCCAAACACGTTGAACAACATCTAGCTGGCATGGATTACTGGGAAGTAAAGTGACAGGGAAGAGCGATGGAGAGGTCAAGTAGGAGCAAATAATGACTCAGAACTGCTTCTCATGCTTGTAGACCGTGGTAGTCCATCCTTCACAACAACGCCTGCTCATGGGATGGTTGCACCAACAGCACCGCAAGGGGGTGTCAGCAACTTGAGACCTCGTCTGCGATCCCAGTGTGACTTTCTCGTTGGCAGATCGCTTGTTCAATAATGCAGACTTAATCTGGGTACGGCGAGTCAATGTCCGGCTCGGGTTTCGACCGGCGACAGACGAACTGCGGCCAAGGAGAGTCGAACCATTTGTGGCAGGAACTGGACAAGTACCCGGACTAGCGACCTTCGAATAACTCTCTGGCGGCATATCATGCCAGCATTTACATGAACAGCAGATCACGAAAGTCTTCGCGATCGACTGATTCTTTTGGCAGGCTCCTGTCGCTGTGGCTGACTTGTCACTTTTAGGGTCCCCCACCTTGGATACCGCGGAATTTGAGAATTTGCTCGCACGCGTGGAATCAGTCGATTCGACGATATCCTGCACAAAACCGGCCCCAGATGCTGCTGCAGACTTACCATGCAAGCGGTCATCATCTATCGATCCAGTTTCATCAGCAGTATCGTAGTCTTCCGAACAAGTCTCTGGAGATGAGCTTCGTGAAGATGCGCTGCCTGGCGTTGTAGATTGCTGCGCATCGAGTCTTCTAGGTGATTTGTGCTCTGGCAGGTGAGGTATATCCTGATCGACCCTCACTGTCCGAGGGCCGTGAACAGCTGGAGCTTCTTCTTGGCGAAGAAGTTTCTGGCTCGGGTGATTAATATTCTTGTCGCTTGTTGAAGAATCAATTCGGGACCTCACAGACAGTTGTGAAGGGTTTGAAACCGGTCCTGAGCTTTGATCCAAATGACGACTCCGTGACTGTTGCGAAGAAAAGTAATCCAAGGATTCTTGTTCTTTCAAGACACGTGTGTTTGCAGAATTGTTCGATTTGGACGTACGTTCAGAAGCAGCATCTAGTGCCTTCCCTTCCTTCTCATTCTCCGATTGGCTATTGGTTGAAGGCTGTAAGAATTGCAAAGATCCCACAGCAGGAGACATGCCCGTTGCAACCGTCACCAATGGGGAGGATGGAGTCCGTCTCGCGCCGTTAGATCCCCCAGAATTGCGCCATCGCGAAGCGCTGGCGTTGTCAGCGAGTGACTGAGAACTCTCGCCGCTTGTCGAGCCACCTGCAAGCGGAGATGGTTTGAAAGTTCTCCTGGGCATAGACTTGACCGAGACCTTAGCCGGTAAGCTGCTTGGGTTATCAATTGAACTTGGAGTCGGTTTGGAAACAGCGCGGATCTTTGATGACCCAGGACTTTGCGAGTCATAGAGCTTTCCATTCTGTGTGATATCCCTCTGGACGAGCGATGGGCGCTGAACCGTGCCTGGAGACCGGCCCTGGAGCTGATCACTATCTCCAGCCCTTCTTGCGAGGTGCAGAGTCGCTGCAAACGATATCCGGTCCAAATCAGGCGATGTGTGTAAGCTACGTGGCTTTGACGATCTGCCATAATCGTCGATCTGCTGCTTCGCGTGGTCTAAGGTTGGCTCAGACTTCTGTAAGGAGCATTCTTCGTTCGCCTCTAGTCTCTCCGGGTCGTTCGTTACAGTTGCGGTTGCTGGTGATGATGGCGACTGCGCCGGCGGCGTTTGGTCTTCAAGCAGAGCATTGCTGCCGACAATTAACCCTTTTGATATCACTGCACTAAATCGCTCAGGCAAACTTGTGGATAAAGAGGGTCTAGCTACCCGTGGGGTTGAAAGATCGTCCGCCGGTATTTTCGTTGGAACAGGTGCGCTATCTGTCGATTCTTCGCCATTCCTGCCATTTACAGAGCTTGATCGCGATATTGATGTACGCCTGGAAATTGAGAACAAAGCAGAAAGACGCCTCGAAGAAGGCCGGGATTCGTCAGCACTCACACTAGAGCCTCTGCTAGAGCTACCAAGGGGCTGCTTCTTAATCAGGCGACGAGACTCCCTTTTCAGTGTACGATGGTTTCCTGCCAATTGTGTCTGTTCGAGCTTCAAGAGTCGTTTCTCAAGCTCTATCCTTTCTGCTTCCAGGCGTCGCGTAACTCGTTTCTCCTTTTTTTGTGAAACGCTGTTGGTCCCATTTAGAGCAGTATATCTTTCAATAGAGCGAACAGTATCCTCGGGCTTGCCAGAAGAGCCTCGCACTTTCTCTTCCGCATTCTCTAACCCCGTCGATGATTTCTGGTCGCTAGGACGAAGTAGCGGTTCTCCAGATGCAGCACCAGATGCTCGGGCAGAATCCAAATCGCCCAGATCAGGGCTCCCCTTCATAGCGTGATGAGAGTCCGACCCTTTTTGCTTATGCTGCCAATGCTGATCAGGCGCAGCTCTTGCGCTTGCGTTTGGAGGCACATGCGGTGATTCTCGCTGCTTTTGCTTCAAGGTGTCAACAGTGAGGCTTTTGAATGTCTTGACTGATCTAGGTCGACCATTGCATACACGCTAAAGGCCACATCACGAGAACATGCAAGGTTAAGAAGAAATAGGCAAAGAGCCGGTGGACTCACATTTTCTTGCCTGTCAACATTGAAGATCCGGTGAAGTTGCTGGGTTATCGAAGACCGGCGTGTTCTCTTCTGGGAGTTTTGTTCCATTCTCACTGATGCTTCTAACCGACAATGGGACTGACAATGTGGGGTTCTGTCACGTATGGCGAGGCGTTAGACCATAATGCGATGGGAGAGAAGATCCCTAAAATAATCCGTTCAAGCTTAGACTGGCAGATTTGCAATGAGATTTTTCCATGGAACACAATCAAAAAAGCATTCTGAAGCACTTTGACAAAAGACGAAAGGTCTCGTCATTGAATGCGTAACATCAGTGAGGACCTGAACCGGCAGACGATATGCACCGCTTTGAAACGACTCGTCTGGTTCGATATATCTTGAGATGGAGAAAAGGCCAGACAACACCTCTGGAGTGAGAGTTATCAGACCTCATGGTTTTTGAGGGTGAATTGCTACACATCCTGACTGGACCAGTCTCATATTTGCCCGATGCTGCAGCCGCATGTGACGCGCATCGATTTGATTGGAGGGGAGAAAAGAAACCAAACCTTCCTCCCACAATCTTAGAGACAGGTCCTCAAGGCATTCTGTACCTTGCCTAACGAGACTTTGTTATTTGTTTAGGCATAGAACCGACCCTCTTGAGCGCCGTAGGATCTTTTAGAAATTGAAGAGCTATTCGGGACCCGACGACATATAAGGAGGCGGTGATGAGCAAGGAAAGGGACATTGGTATTTCTCTTGATGATAGAGAGGTATCTGCTTGCGAAAATGACTTCAGCTACTCCGTAGATATAGCTTCATATTTATACTGCTAGCTACCGCACAAGCGAGCTAAATTGATGTCCATTCCCAACCAAGGTATGAAGTGGAGACTGGAGGAGGATCAATTCATGGACAGATATGTTCCCACTACTTGGGCACTTCCCAGTACTGTTCCATGGATAGATGGCTCACTCTTACTGCGATACCTAAGGTTGATCTGATAAATACTGAGATAGTAACCTCCTTTGATGACATAATAATGTGAGCTAGCAAGAACGCATCATAGTATCAGGTTCAGCTCTTTGCCATCATCGATGTCCTCGTTGAAACCATTGTATACGATTATCTGGATTGTACCAAGCTGTCCAAGCATAGCCACGCTTGGCAACAGCCAGCAAGCCAAACGGATACAGAAGCCTCACCAACCCAGTCGCTGTCCATCATCACCGTTTGATCCCTCTCTTATTTACTAGAGGAGAACAATTATTTTGCGCCCGCACAAAAAGGTCTTACCTGGATATTAACTTTGCAAAAGACATCCGTTCGGCGGTCTGTTTACTATGAGCGATCGCCCCGACTTCCAGGTACCACCTCCGAGCTATCATGCTTCCCAAGCAGCATGGCATCCTGAGCAAAGGGATAGCGGACAAGCCGAGCCTGCTCCTCCTCCATACCACAACTGGCAGGAAGTGGTGCCTGACACAGCAACATTCCCTCCGCCGCCGGTGACAGGCTATTTCTGTTCAAATGCTGGCAATGCATCACGGGATGACGCAGAGCGTGCTCATGAATTTTGCGACAGGGTGCCTTTGCATTCGCCGGTGAAGCCTTCGGCTGCGGTTTACGACTGTGTACAGAAATATGACCTCCGCCCTGTGCAGCCGAATGAGTTTCATGGCAGCCTTACGGTCACATACCCAGGTCGATGGAAGGGTTCCACAAAGGACCGAAACGGTGACTGCATAATCACGACAAGCCTGCCTCTTTATTTTCCAGTTAATGATTCCCCTTATGTCACCGAAAGGAGCAAGACTATATATTTCGAGGTCAAATTACTTGGCCTTCGTGCCGGGCCTGGGACTGGGACTGCTGATTCGAGCGGGTTTTCTATTGGATTTGTCGCGCAGCCTTATCCCTCTTGGCGGTCTCCCGGCTGGGAGAGGGGTAGCCTTGCTGTCTTTTCTGATGATGGTTGTCGCTTTGTGAATGATTCGTGGGGAGGGAGGCAGTTCACCGACGCCTTTAAGGTGAACGATACAGTTGGTCTGGGGATGGTCTTTCGTCTTCCAGAACATCTAAATGAGGCTTCAGGAACCGGGCGTAAGAGACTCCAAGTCGATGTCTTCTTTACTAGGAATGGGCAGAAAGAAGGGGGCTGGGACCTCCATGAAGAAGTCGACCAGGAAGCTGGAGGCGTTGAGGGACTGGAAAGCGACTATGACTTGTATGGTGCCATCGGGCTCTTCGGTGGAGTCGACTTCAAGGTCTGTTTTCATCCCGCTGGCTGGTTATGGAAACCTAGTGATAAGTCATGATGTGCTCCCTCAACCTGGTAACTCACTACCAGCATGTTTACTGAGAATGATAGCTGATGATCTATGCGTTACCCTGAGAGATGTGTTTCAAATTTTTGATACAGAATGAGATATTCTTCCAGTCAATGTATGCCACGAGACTGCAAAGCTCAAACAGCTTGGTAGACAAGGCAGCCCAGCTAATGGTGGCCCAAGAGGCGCACGTCAGAAGCATAGAGGAGTCTTCTCAGCAAAGACTCTTCAGCTTCTCCCGAAAGCAATGAGCAACCTAATGTCAAGCCATATGGTGATGTATGAGGGTTAGAGTTTCAGAATCGGAACCGTAGTGGCTGAATGTGGAGTATTTGCCGAGGGCAAGAACTTCTAGAAGACTTCATGCGACCTGCGCCAGGATGCACCCTGTTGCATAGACGCATTAGTGCTTCGGGGGGAAGCATGAGCTGCATTTCCGCTACAGCCTGGTAGACCGATGCTGACAGGGCCTGAGCAACACCTGTGCGTCAATAGGCAGACCTGCGGATACCTTGCCTGCCGGCAGAGGCAGCAGGGTGCTGATGTCATGGTCTATCTTTGTGGACGAGCTGCTCATAGCGCGGCCCTCCTCTGAGTGACTCAGTGAACACTAGAGTCTGGGCCTGGAACTTCGCAGAACCTTCCATGCCTGACGTGCGTCTCGTTCAATTCTTGATGCCAATGCGTCGAAAGCACGGCCTAAACATCATCCGACGTCTTGCTCCTAGGTATGATTGGTGATTATTTGCCGTTATGACACAGTGAGCGTTGAATTGACATACTGCTAAAGTTCGATCAAAGCCTTACGCATTTGACATTCTTATAATTCCTTCATGGCTCTCGAACTCACTGGGCCCTCTTCGAGTGAAGAAGGGAAGAAAACTGGCAAGGGTTCCAGTACAAAACCACTGTTCATTAAGCGAGGTGGGGTGCTTGATGCTGCTGCCGACCATTAGAGCATCTGTAACGAGGATTCTAAACGGGCAAGTTTTGAGAGTACAACAAGGAGGATCGTCGGTGCATTGGTGGGCGTATCCTTTCCTGTGAGACTGACCTGATGTAGCCACCTTACTATTTTTATGCTCCAGACAACGAGTAACCTCCAGAACATAGATACTCGGTAGACAGTCGCTAGGTTCCCTGAAATGCTTGTGGGGCTGTACTCACAGAGTTTCGATCAAAGGACTCCAAAGCTCGGATATTTTCCGCATTCTTGAAGTTCAGTGTAAAGAGATGTCACTGATACTTTCCAAAGGGAGTCACGTACATACAAGCTAGGACAAAGGCCGCCGGAGGACTTTGCCAATGGGACTCCCGGCGGATTCTTCCATTTAATGCTGAGAGGACGGCTATTAGTCTAGATGGTGAAATATTCAGTGCCTCTTAGTCTTACCACCCACGATATTCGATTTTTAATAATATTCAAGTCTGCAAGCTAGGTTATGGTGGAAGCTAATTAAGCTGGTTTGAATCCAGGCCGCAGTGGTCAGTGAGCAACAAGTAAACGTTGTCGCTGTGTACGCGTAATAGCAATCTCAAATCGTTTTTGCAGTAGCGGATGTAATAGCACGTCAAAAATGGAGAAATTAGCCAGCTAAATGAAGTGAGGCAACGTGAACAAAATCCGTTTCTGCGGTCTGCAGTCCTCGATATGAGTTGCCTGCCAAAGACGGTCCATTATTGGCTAAGACCACAAGGCCACAAGCGGTCTCGCCGACGGTGTGGCCGACGGTCTTTCTAAAGGGAAGATACTGTTCAAAATCGAGGGTAAGCACGTAGTACGGAGTACTTATCCCGTTATCAGTATATACGTTCTCCTAAGGGAGTGAGTTGGCGCGAGCTGCTCTGTATTAATATTTCATACTTTACCCGCGTAATTTGCTGGTCATGGCTTCAACCTCAATACAGCTTAATTTTATCCGTCGTCTTAGTTAAGGACCATTAGGTAGTCAAGCATTGAACATGACCCCTAATAATGCAAATTTACCCATACTTCAGTGCGCTATCACGGTCATATTCATCCATGCTGGAAACGTGGCTTAAGCAAAGAAGAAATTGATGGTAAGGGAATAGATACTACAGGGGGGCGACAGATCTCTTGAAAAGGGATTCGGAGATGTAAAAATGATAAAAAGGGAAAAAAGTCAAGGACCCGAGCCGCGACTCGAACGCGGGTCTCGTCGAGACAAGGTCTGGAACCCCGAAACAAATACATAGAAAATATAGTTAATATCTTTAAAAGAAATGATAATAATGTGAGCACTATCACAAGTTCACAACGCCAGAAAGAAAGACGAAAAGGTGGGGAAAAAATTAAGGCCCGAACCGCGATTCGAACGCGGGTCTCATCCATACAGAGCTCTTTTGAGAGCCGAAGTGTAAACCCCGAAGGATGAATCTTACCCCTGGACTATCCGGGCAACAATGTGGCAAAAACATATACTACTAACTTGAGTTACCTGTAGCTCTCCGCAAATGCGCATTGGACCATAATGGGGCTACTTATATTGGGCGTTTGAGATAACACTGTTAATCATATAAAAGTTCCACCAGTACGGAGTAGTAGTTTTGCAGTCCAAAAGTATTTCCAACCATACACTGACAAACCTTAGGGGAGGATGTTCAGTGTTCCCACTTTCCCATCATAATGCGAACCAAATAATATCCCATTGGTTGGTATAGAGAGAGTTTTCAGAGTTGTCATTTAGTATTTCCATTTTTCATGCAAATTGAAGCCCTCTAGGAGAGGTATTAGGCTGATTACAGATTCAGTTATTGTGGATAAGTAGGGGTAATTCCAGGTCCCCTTTGTGATACTATCATACTGTGGTATTTTAGGATTCGTTGCCGAATAAGGTATGTTATCCCACGTTATTCAACATAAAACCACCTAACCATATCCATCCAGATGAATCAAGAAACATGGGCAATGAGTAAGAATTACCTTACTCATTGCCCTTCGATCAATCGTCATTGGAGACCTGTAATATACTTCAGGCATGCGATTATCAACAATGAAAAGCGGCTTCCGTCTTGATCGACATTACGAGCTGCATGTCATGTCTCTATGCGCACTATTGCCCGTTCCGTTTCTAGCTAGACGAGGCTAAAAAGGCCAGTCCACAGTAAGTCCACTAGAGGAGAAAACGTCGTCTCTGCCGCCGGAAGGATCCAGATTCCAGTATGAGGGCCCACTGAGAATTGCTCTAACTAGGTGGACGACTTCTGTCACCGTGTCATGTAATCATAGCTAGCGGAGAAAGCAGAATACTGTAGCAATCTAATGATAGTGTCTATGCTGATACGGAGGTACATGCTGGGTGGACCTGAAAGGCTTGTTATTATGAACGACGCCCCCTGAATAGCTATGGTCGTTTGTCTGTATGGAGAGCAGGCAAGAGATAGCATTTCCCTTCTAGCGATGCCTCTCATGAGATATTGGAGTACTTGCATACAGTAGTACACCGATGACTGGCCCTTAAATCAGGGTATCTCACATAGAAGTAACCCTCAGTACCTCCGTAGCATGGAGTAGGATGTACGCACTACAGAGTACAGAGAACGAAGCAGATATGTATGTAATTCTGTCTGTATTATGTATCTTCTTTCCACTAGATTAGGGGCTTGCAGGCCGGAGCCTGCCTCAGGAGGCAGGACTCAGGAGTCAGAACAGCTTGGGCTAGGTGCATATCGATCCTCGGCCATTCCCGGGTAAAGAGTGGCTTCTGTGGGGAGGCCAAGCTAGCCCCGGTCTGAGTCCGTGCAGCCGAGATATGTACGTATTTGTTTCACTACTAATCGAGTTCGGAGAAACGAAAATTGCCCAGGCTAGCGGCCGGCCATAATGGCATGCAGGCAAGCCAAAGTAGTAATGATCTGTGCCGCTATGCAACTTCGACCCTCTTGAGTAAAGGAGATAACTTGGCTGCATGACCGGTTGTATCGATAATTACCGTTGAAGATTGGTTGCCGTTTCATTGCTCGTAGCTGCCTCTTAAATGGTTCGAGAAAGCATAAGATGAAAGATTCAAGCTGTCTCATTATGGGATACTCGGAGGATCAGCCTTCTACATCCGAAATCGTGCACGTTCCGTGACAGATAGCAAGATGTACAAAGCTAATATCAATGATTAACGTATTATTGGCAATGCTCATATTATCCTCAGCTCTGCCAGAACCAAGTTTACCGGCCATAATCTTACCCACCTAGACCTGGAACTTATCTTGCTCAGATCGTCGATCCTCCTACTACCTGAGGGTAGAATTGCAGATGCTCGTGCCGTCAATCCTGTATTATCTGCCATTCCTCTGGGCTCACAAAGTACCAGAGGACAAAAAGGTTCTGGTCGTAAGCAAGTATCCTTTTAGAGACACTTGCAGACAGTTGTATTACCATCTGCAGCCACACTGCTCTAAGGCTGATGGTCTGCTTATGACATTAGTAACTTAGCAACAACGTGCGAGTCGCAAGGAATAATCACTTTGTAAATAAGTTTTATTAATTTAATACCTCTCTCCTACGTACTGCAATTGGATCGCCTACATGAGCTCGGGCCGCAGGTTCGTAGTCGCTAGTAACGAGGTATCAGTCTGTCAGAGACCTACGACTTATCTGATTTGCTGGCAATTGTTCGAGCCGCCCAAGGCTAAAATATCCCCGCTTGGTAGCAAGCCTGCGTAGTAGAAGAAATTAGTTGCGCTTTTAATTTCGGAGATCAACGTGAGCCTTTGAGTTTTCCCTTTCAATCAGGCAAATTAATATTATGTGCCTTCGCAGTGACAGCCCTATAGAGTTGGGTCATAGCATGATTAGTATCTTCTTGCTTCTGAGACTATTGCCAGAAACCAGTGGTCTTTTGCTCAATTTATGCTTTTCATTGACTTTTCTTGAAAGCCAAAATGATTATCAAATATGCAGATGACTATGAATGCTTAAAAGAGGGTTTAGTGCTGAAAGGATTACCTTAGTCTTCCCCATACTGACCAACATGGCAAATCTTCGTGCTGTTTTCCAAATCAAGATTTCCTTTGCTTTTCAAAGACAAATACAGAATAGCGTTACAAATGGGCTGTCAATGTCCATCCTAAGAATGGGGCCATGCTAATGCTAGAGACTGGGTGCTTGTGGACCTAGTTCAAAGCAGTCTGTACTCCGAAGATATTGGAGGAGCTATGGACTATGGAGTGTATTAGTCACGTGCTATATGGAGCATAATTAGGCGAGTCAGATGAGTAAGGAGGCGAATCCTTAGACGCCTGTCTTGCAATCAAACTTCGAACTTCAAGTTCATTCATTCCTAAGAAGAGCTTTTGGAACTTGAAAGATCCCGTGAACCAGCCTTTTTCGACTGTCAGCAATTCGGCCTCTGGAAAATACTAGTATCGACAAAGGTAGTCGAGTTCGTATTACTTTCAACCTATGAGGCACGTTAGTCTACTCCACCGGAGCTGCTATGGTTGCCTTCCACTTCCAGGTGTTCATGGCCCACATTTTTGTAGTAACTTAACGGCCGAAAGCGAAAAAGCATACGGGCAAGGCGGCAAGCAATTCAGCGGCAGGTGGTGGCTGAAGAGCTCGGCTCTGGCAGATCGCCGCTAGGATCACCGTTACTCCTCTCTCCTGAACGACTTCATGCTGTAAGGCCTTGGCTCCATTCTGCGCAAACTTCATGATGGCGATAGGACTTCTGGATGAAAGGCGCGTCCGACAGTGAAGTTCAAATTCTCTGATATTCTCCCGTCGACTGAAAAACTCTGGAAATACTAGATGTCTCTCCAGAGCTACGAGTAGTTGCTATGTATTCAGGTACATATTTTCGCTTATTTTATTTTAATCTTACTTTTTCATAATGTTACGCATCATCAACGAATTATCGGAGCCTCCCCGGCGTGTGTCATGTTCAATCCTCGTGTTTAGCAGCCACCGATAAACACTGAAATCTTGATTTATACAGAGTATATATACACCTTCGCCTCACGAGGCTCTTTTTCCCGGATAGTGATCCGACATATGCGGGAATGCTGAAGAAATATTCGTGCTTCAAATCAAGCCCTACTCCTCGCATGCAGGTTGTCCGAGTCCGATTCTCTGAGTTCACCGAATCGCAAACATTCCACCCTTGCACCTTTGCCTATCTTGATGTCATTCCACCTGTATAGCCCTATAACATTGAGCTCTGGATGGATAAACTTTGAATATGTACTCCATACCCGATAAATAGAAATCAGGTGTTACAAGTCTAGTCGAACCAGTAGTCCACAGTTCCACACACCACAGTCGATGTCCGTGTGCCATAACTCGCCAAAGAATGCTTTCTCTTGGCCAAACTTAACCGTTCGAGTCATCTGGAACAACTGAATAATATAAGAATAAATCGATGTTGTGGTTGAATCGCAGACAATGGTATGTTAAGAAGACAAGATATCATAATCATGGGGTGCAGACATATGATGTTACATGTGAAATGACCACTTTCCTTTTCTTTGAAAATAAATAAAAATAAGTGAAAAAATAGGGATACGTAGAAATTGAAAACTCCTAGGGCTCGGTAATTTCTTTGCCCCATATCTTCTTCCCCTGTCACTTTTGCTCTCGTGTCTATTGTATAATCAAAGAGGATACTTAGGGCTCATAGTTCTCTAGGTAATCATAGATTTACATAAGAGTATGGAAGGTGCTTTATCTACAGAGTACTACTACTCCACACCTTAGATTATTTACTCTGTAACTGCAGTAGTAGTAAGTGTTTTATATGTAACCATTATTTATAAGTTATTGGTCATGTAAAAAATGGCCGAGTATCCAACTAGACAGCATATGAATCAGTAAATAAAGTTCTTCTAAGGTACAGTAGACCTTGGAAAACTTGAACAAGTATATGAGATGATGAGATCGAGCATCATAAAACGAAGAGTAACAATTAACAAAACGGGTTATGATTATAAGACCTAAGAGTAAGGCATGCATGGACCCCCCGACAACCAATAGCTGTACTCAGGCCTCCTCCAACCCTCCACTCTTCTTACTACTATCTAGTACCTAGCACTAGTGAGTTAGTTCTCCGGTCGGTCCATCGGCATCACTTGCTCATCAGCCTACTCAATTGAACCATCAGCATGCGTAGATACTATGTGAGTTGGTTGCGGATCAATATCATGTACTTTCCTACGCACTTTCCATTATGTACTTCCAACTGCGGGAGAGACCACAGGTCTAGCAAAAGACCTAAGGTAGCTAGGTGTAATTGGTAATACAGAGGCTTGGAGTGGGATCTCCCAAGCCTGTGCTGACTGCTGACAGGTACTTCGTAGTCCGTACGGAGTACTTATCTCGGAAATGTCCTAGACGGTGCACCAATTCTGTGCTAAAATATCATAGCCCGTGTCTCTCACAATCTTTTCCGTAAGTTCGCATTTCCTAGTACTACTCTAAAGGGAGGTTTGAACACCACTATCTATCCAATACAGGCACTGCCATGCTAATTAGTACCTAGTACCTGAGGTACTACCTAGGTACCTACTGTAGGTATAGTAGATTAGGTATCGTAACTGGCCAGTGTGGGCTTACTGTTATCTTCATTCCATTTGATTATCATTATTTTCATTTCTCCTTTCGACTACAACACGCACCATCCACCATCTACTAAAAACACCTGCTCCATGTCACTACTGCATCCACTACTAGCTGCATGGACCGCCGCCAATCCCTTCTCCACCCTCATTATTCTCCCTCACTCCAGTCCATCAGTCCATCTAGATCCAGGGTCTCTGACGCACGAGGCAAAAATACAACCTGCATGACACTCAAAAAGACAAAGGACCTAGAGCCCACAAGTAATACATGCTTCCCATTCGCTGACCCCAATCGTTATTTTCTATTTCTGTTGTGGATTCTGTTCTAAAGAATGTAGTCGTAGTAACTGACTTTATAAGCTATTAACAAGATACTGGACTTCAAACATGTGTTTTCCCTGTCACGGACTTCTGCACCGAATGATAAATGCCAATGTTGCATGTCTGTCACTTATTTTACTGCTCCAGAAGCCCATTAAGCCGGAAGATTTCTCCTTCCAGTCTCTGGCAGAGAATCTTTTCTCACGTAGACATTCGTTGATTTTGTTCTAACTCGCCTCTCTCACTTTCTCTCCTTCAGTCTCTCCCTCTTGTTCCTTTATCTCACTCCTGCATAGGTAGGAAGGCGAATCGCACTCTTTTCCTTCCTAGTCTTTTTGCCTCATTCCGACCTGGTCCTTTCTCGGTGACAATTGTCATTGGGAGTGGTGGCAAAAAGGTGGTTAATTGCCATACTACCTGATTCTGTGAGCTTGGTCTATCGCTCGCAGCCACTTTGACGTGAGAAGAGAAGGCTCTCTGAAAGCTAGAAATAGTAAGGGAATAGCTGGAGCAAGCTCAATTGATAGCAAGGAAGACATCCTTAGTTGGTTGTCGATCATGGCTTTCCCATTCATGCGAGCATTTATTGCTCTTTTGTAAGTAACCATGTCAATCTTGCCGCTCAGTCTTGGAACAGCTATCCAAGTCAAAATCTAGATTTATTGACCAATTCTCTTCTCACAGCCTTTACCGTTACTTTCGTCTGGTTGTGAATCTTGTCTCATTTTGGACTTTCAAACCGATTCCTCCACCCGAAAATCCGAAGCTGACAGCGCAAGATGTGACTGTTATCCTTCCAACACTGGAGGGTTGTGGTGACGAGTTAGTCGAGACGATTAGAACGATCCTCGACAATCATCCATACGAACTTCTACTGGTGACTATCGAAGCAAACAGGAAGAAGGCTGAAAACATGCTGAGTCAAATGCCTGCTTCCAAATCGAGAATTCGTCTTTTCACCGTGACGCACCCCAACAAACGTCGCCAAATGACAAGAGCTATTCCGGAGGTTCGCACAGCCATCACTGTATTTGCTGATGACGATGTCAGCTGGCCGCGTACGTTGCTTACTTGGATTCTCGCCCCTTTCGAGAAAGACGAGAGATACGGCGGAGTTGTCACTTGTCAGCGATTGCGTCGTGCTATTGCGCCCACTTTCTCGCAGCGTATCTGGGGCTTTTTGGGAGCTCTGTACTTGGAGCGTCGAAACTTTGATTGCGCAGCCACCACGCACGTGGATGGTGGATTGCCCTGCATGTCAGGTCGGACTGTTGCATACAAGACCCACATTCTTCAAGACGAAGGCTTCACATATGCTTTCACAAACGAGGAGTGGTGGTTTGGTAAATACCAGTTAAATGCAGATGATGACAATTTCATCACGCGCTGGATGGTATCGCACGGCTGGGAGACATTCATGCAGTACCATCCTGAAGCTGAAGTTTTGACAACCTTGGAAGACAATCCGAAGTTTTTGAAGCAGTGTGCGCGATGGTCAAGAAGCAACTGGAGGAGCAACCTCACCAGTATGTTCCACGAAAAACATATTTGGTAGTAAGTACTGCCCGATTTCTTACGGCTTCGTTTCCCACTTCCAATCCTCCCTCCCCTTACCTTGTTTTCGCCCTCCTTTGCTGCTACGTCTTTAGCCTGCAATCAGGTTTCAACGCGTGCTTCTTCGTCAGAATCAACATCCGTACGAGAAAGGCCTGCTGCACTGGCTCAGGAATCTCAAACGGACTGGAGTTCTACTGGCAAGTCAATTGCATTGGCATTGATCCCTTGGTGGATATGGATGAACTTCCGTATTTGGCAAAGTACATAACCTACACAAAAATACCAAGCGCCTCTTTTGAAGCCGCACGCTAACATGTGAGGGTCTGTGTCTCAAGTCGCCAACCTTGGAGTGCGTACGCTGTCCATCTGACAACGCTATCCCCGCCGGCGCTTTTGGGTGACTTGCTGCTCCTTTTCCTGTGTCACAAAGCCACCATTTCATGGGAAGGAAACTCGCATGCTCGAGCTATGCAAGCCCTAGGAGTATGGATGTTTATCAGCAAATTCATCAAACTCCTAGGACACTACATCCGGTATCCGGTGGACATCTTGCTTCTGCCCGTCTCTATCCTTTTCGGTTATTTCCACGGAGGAATCAAGATGTATGCTGTGCTAACTCTGAATGTGGTAAGTTTCCCATTTCCAAAAGTTTGTCGGCCTGCCCCATTTACCTTTCACCTGCCAAGCATGCTGTGCTCTCAAGCCTGTTGTGTCCAGAATTCAGATGCTACGCAATTTCTTTTCTTCCTTTCCTTTATTTATTTATTTATTTTTCCCCCGATATTTTGTCGACATAACTGCATTGTTCACGGTCTCTGCCCGCAGACAAATAATACACTTATTATTGATCTTTCTTTCCCCCCACTCCTTTGGCTGGGGTTACATGTCTTATTTGTTAGCCCTTTGTCTCCCCTCTCTGTATTTGAGTTTGTGTTTTCTTTCTACAAAACGACCCCACAACGCTTTGAACAATTTATGCTCTACTGGTGTTTACGACGGATCTCGCTAACATGAAGCCTGTTCTTCCTCTCGCAGACCACGTGGGGCAGCAGAGATGGTGCCGATGACTATGATGCAGAACGCATGAAGAGACGGACGGATATTGACCGTATGAAGCGGCCGTACTATCCCAACTTCATAACTCAATAATCGCGGTCTTTTGCGTCCTCTCGGTGCTCATTTCCTTCATTGGCAGGAAGTCTCTCCTAACTCCTCCGCTCCTGTTGCTTCAACATGGCTCGAGGTCACGACCACAGGGCACTCCATATCTACTGCACCTCGGCGCTATTATACATAAGGAAGTAGTGTTATTGGATGTGCCAGGAATGCTCCCGCTACGATATGATTGCTCCTTCTCATGCGATAGCAAAACGCTCTCTTTGCACCAGCTCTTTTCACCCCAGCATCTGCATCAGCCAAATCGGCGCTGATATATTTGAAATGCTCTCTCTTTGCCATCCTCTTCTCCTCTCATCCTTCCTTCCGTCTTCTCATGATGCCGAAGATCATTCTTACGATGGAATGGCTTAATGACCCCGGGGATTCCCATGATCTGTTTTCAGCTGGCCTGCCCCCTGCTCCCAGCATGGCGATGCTGGTTTCAATTTCCTCCAAGGACCTTTACACTTCCCTCGTCCCTTCTACCTCTCTCCCCCCCCAACACTTGAGTGGGCCAGTGCTGGGCGCAGCTTCTTTTCTATCACCTCTGAAAATATATCCCCTCTATTCTCTGAGTACAGATTCGCCCCTTCGCAGTTGCTCAACAGAACCGATTTTCACACGATTGTCTCTCTTGAACGCATACATGTGTTTGACTCGCTTTGGCATTGAAAAGATATTTTTTTCCCTGTAATTTATAGCAAAAGCATGGGCGGCTTGTTCACTGCTTGTGTCACTCTACTTCTGACTTGTGCGCATGTTCTTGTGCTGTCTCTGAATTGGGTACCTACAAAATGCAACTGGGAGGCTCTCTGATATTTCTGTGATCTATTGTTGATTTGTCGTTTTGCCGCGGACTCTTCGAAATTAGCAGCGGTCAAGTTGGTCATTTGTTCCACAATAATATCTAATGATCCGGTGCGATTACTGTTTGAATTGAGGACCTATAGGTCTAAGGTCTTCTGGGGACTCGACCTAAGATTACAGCGGTCTCGCAGGTAAATGTAAATAAGAAAGATAAAAAGAGCTGGTCATTTCTCCACGCTAATAGCCCAGGGTAACTCCCGTTATTTTCAGCTTGTAGTTGCTTCAAGACTCATCAAATGGCAGCAATCAACGGTGGTAGTATCCTGTGCATGCGTGAGATGCATCGAGCCAGAGCAAGAAAGGTCCGGTGATAGGGAGAGAGAATAGGTACCTATCGCCAAATCTCTTGGATGACGCCTTCGCCTCCGAGTTGCGGAGAGCCGGAGAATGTGGCGTGCAGTGCAGTCTACGGCGATCTGGATTGACCCACCCTAATGATATCCGACAACTGACAAGCATAACGAAAAAAAGCAAAGAAAGGTCAAACTCATTTACTGGCGCTCTACGCTGTACAAGCAGGTAAATTCAATTTCGGGATTAACCTTCAGAAGCTGAAAACTTGACTGGTACTCATTAACGGCAAGGACGTCTTCTAGAACAAATATATTTACGTGTTAATCGTGGTGCATCTCTCCACTTTGGACTTTGCGCAACTCTCAAGCTGCCATGCCGAATCTCCCTCGAGCCGCCTTTTCAGCTCTCTCCTGGCGGCCTATTTCGACCGTCGGACGGCGTGGAGCTACGGCATCCTGTCGGACTTTCCACGCTATCACGCAGAAAGCTGCTGTTGCCCATCCTATCACTGCCCATGGACCGCCCCCCAAAGCCCCTTCGCCAGCTCCAGAGTTCGGTCGTTCGACCAAGGAAGGAAAAGGGATAGATGATGCAGGCAAGCCACAAGCACAAGTGTCAAAATCATCCTCGACTCTCAAGAAGCGATTTTGGAAAAATGTCGATGTCAGGAAAAAGCCAGGTACCTCACCCTTTCTTTCTGCTGATTGTTAACTTCCGCCCCGCCTTACATCAAGCTGACCCTTTCGTCTCTTTGTTCGTGTGTAGATGGAGAGTACCGAGTTTTGTTAGACACGCGGCCGATTCGGACACCCACAAAAGATATCCTATCCGTTCCTTCGACGAAACCCCATCTTGCACATGCTATTGCTCTCGAGTGGGACGTCATGACGTCCGCACAGCAGGCTTTGAAGAATCATCTTATTCCGTTGACCTCGTTGGCTTCGCGAGCAGGAGATATTGCACAAGAAGATGCAAGGGGCGAGACTACCACGAGGGACCAGATTTTGAAAACCGCCATGCGCTATCTGGATACCGATACTTTACTTTGCTGGGTGCCTGAGAGAAATCCATACTCTGGCGAGGAGTCTCACGAAAATGGAGAGCGGCCTGAAAGCCTTCGAGAAGCTCAAATGAGAGTGGCCAAGGATATTATCGCCTTTCTAAGCACAAAGGTGTGGCCTGGTGTCGACATTGTACCCATTCTTGACACGGACAGCATTTTGCCGGTGTCTCAGCCCCGGGCTACGAAGGACATAATCAAACAATGGGTTTCGTCGCTGCAACCGCACGATCTAGCTGCTTTAGAAAGAGGAATACTTGCTAGCAAGAGCCTGTTGGTTGCTGTTCGACTGGTCGTCGAGTGGAGTGAGAATTTCCGTCACTTGCAAAGATCAGGACAAAGGAAGTTCGGCATCGAAGAGGCAGCAGAAGCATCCAGTCTTGAAGTGAAGTGGCAGACTGATATGTGGGGAGAGGTGGAGGATACTCATGATGTCGACAAAGAGGATCTCAGACGACAGCTTGGAAGTGTCATCGTTGTGGTCAGTGGAGAGACCCGTGAATGAGGAAGCTTGCAGCTTTTCATATGGCATGACCGATATGGACGAGTTTCATATTTGTATTAACATGACGCGCTTAGCATGTGGTATATAGACATTGAAATAGTTAGCCATTGTACAATATGATCATACATGCTCGAGTATTTGACAGCTTCTCTCCATTCTCGCCCAAGCCTCTTCCATAATTTGTTTTCTCTCTGTGAAACCCATCTCAAACGCAGGAGGCTATCTTTATACCCTGGAAAGAACCACTGCCTCAGGATCTGGAATCGTCGTAAGGTGGGAATGTCTTCCTATGCATGTGAATTATCATTGCGCGATGGAAACCGCCAAGGCACGGGAACATTGCCCTTCCAGTTCAACCAAAGTACTACTCCTTATCGTTTCCCCACTGCCCGTCAACGGCATAGCTACATATACATATATAAATGTACTCTTGTGAACTTATACAGTTACTGAGTTCTGATTGAGTCTTTATTTTCCCAAACCGTCTATGCCACTACTTCGACTTCCTCTACCCATCTCGGAGATTTGTTAGTGGCGATAGAAATGACGGAAAGGGGCGAAGGGTAAGTTCCCTTTGACTGATTTCCTGGTTTTCCGTGAACCGTTCCCTGGAGAGACTGTGTCACCTTGTTTTCGGTTGAGCTGGGTCCCCTTTATGCCTGGCTTCGGAGCTGTCCAGGGAATGTACCTGGCTGGGTCGTCCTCAACTTCTCTTTCTCTCTTCTCGCCATATTCAAACGACCCCGCAGCTTGGCCACTGTACTGACTCAACACGTCATATTAGACACAAACGATCGAAGAGTGCGCTGGCGCTTGCAATTCTACATCGTGATAAATCAAAGGACATCAACGACGATCTCGCCGGTCGTGAAAGTGGTTCGCTTGAGTCTGGGGCGTCCTCTCCAGTTCACAGCAACTCCTCTTTCTCGCTGCTGTCGCATAAGAATAGCAACCGCCGAAAGTCGCCCCAAGAGGCAAACTCCCCTCCCATGAACTCAGAGACGCCGCTTGAGCCAGCGGGCTCCAATCACAGCACAGAAAACCTCGAGAAAATGCCAACTCTAGCGCATTCGGCGATTGGGGGCATGACGCTTGAACAATCTGTGCGCACCTTTCGACTGTTCGAGATTCTGCGGAGCGGGGACACGAATGCGATATCGAAGGCGATTAAGGAGACCAGAGAACCTCAAGGGGCAAGCCCTTTGACTGGCACAACGATCCTGCACTTGGCAATTCAATGTGCCGAGCCGCAGGTTGTCGAATTCGTCTTGTCTCTGGGAGATGACCTGGATATCAACGCCCGCGATCGGGATGGAAATACCCCTCTTCATCTTGCGGCCCAGCTAGGAAGAGGACCCCTAGTGCGCGAGTTGTTGAATCGTCCCTCAGTCAATGATTCGATTGTCAATTACCGCGGCCAGACTGCCCTTGATGTGACGCGTAACCCCGAAATCTTTCAGCAGCTCCAACTTGCAAGATCTCTATTTATTGACAGCAAGACACAAGAAATCCAGTCCCTTGTCGCTCAAGGCGATTACGATAATCTTGAGAAGGTGCTAGAGGAGCCGCGTGTGGAGGGAATATTAGATGTGAACAGCCTGGATTTGGTCACCGACCCGGTTACCGCACAATCTGGAGGTACCTTATTGCACGAGGGCGCTAGAAAGAAAGATACAAGACTCATCCAGATTCTGCTGATGCATGGGGCTGATCCTTTTCGGCGCGATAAGAAAGGTAAGCTGCCTCAAGACGTTACGAAGGACGATAGGACACGTGCCATTGTCAAAAAGTCTCCTGCTGCAGTTATCGCACAGCGTGGCATTCAAGAGAAAGCCATCCTCGGCAGCAGCCCCGCTCAAGCTGTCTCTGGACGGTCAGTGGCAGGTGAGGCACCGCTCGCGGGCAAAGATGCCCGTGAGATGAGAGGCTATCTGAAGAAATGGACAAATTATACCAGTGGATATAAGCTGCGATGGTTTGTACTTGAAGATGGCGTTTTGAGCTACTACAAACATCAAGGTAAACCTATCTTTGATACCCCTCCTCTCTGAAGACCACGGGAAATTGACATTTCGTTCAGACGATGCGGGCTCTGCTTGTCGCGGCGCGATCAATATGAAGATCGCTAGGCTCAACATGGACGCGCAGGACAAGACGAGATTTGAAATACATGGAAAGTCGTCTGTCAAATATCATCTCAAAGCGAACCATGTGGTGGAGGCTAAGCGCTGGTTCTGGACTCTGAACAACGCCATACAGTGGGCGAAAGATGAAGCAAAGGAGGAACAGAAACGCCAGACAAGGCACGCTGAGGCACTTCGCCAGGCAAAGATGGACCAGATCGAAGGCCGGAGTCCAACAGACACTGCATCCGAGTCCCCGAACGTGGCCGCGACCAAGTCAAATGGGAAAGGCCTAGCACCTCCTTCTCTAGGCGTGCCAAGTGGTAGCAGTCACAGACTTACCACATATGCGTCTCGTACGACCCTTGACAGCGTACCTGCAGATGAGGAAGCCTCAATGCACGGTTCTTACGACCAGAGTGTTTTGCAGAACGAGGTCAATCGGGTGGTCAGTCATGTAACTAGCCTTCCGGATGCCGACGGCGACGAGGATGATTTCCCCGAGTACGCGTCTAGTCGGGAAATCAGTACCTCCGACAAAGATGCGCTGAACATCACGGCCCAATCGGCAAAACTCCAACTCGAGATTCTGGCCAATGTCGCCTCTGCGTTGCAAGCCGAGAAATCGAAGGATCCGAACCTGCCAATCTCGGACCCCACCGTTGGCCAAGCCCTTATAGCTTATGAGGCGGCTGTAAGCAGCCTGCAAGGTCTGGTCCAAAACCTTCTTAAGATATCGCGGGATCGCGATTCTTACTGGCAATATCGACTCAACCGAGAGGCTTATCTTCGCAAAATGTGGGAGGAAAGCATGGCGCGCATTGCACAGGAGCACGAAGAGCTGCAATCGAAGATGGGGGAATCCGAAGAGAAGCGCAGACGTACTAAGCGAGCTCTCAGAGAAGCTCTCGAAGGCGTGTCCGCGCGCACCAGCCGTCGTGGCAGCAAGGTTCCGCCTCGCACACAAATCTCCGGGGAAGACGGCCGAGCGGGCGGAGATGAAGCGGAAGAACAACTTGCACAGCCCGTGGAGTACGTGACGGAAGACGAGGAGAAGGAGTCTGGAAAGTCTCTACGTCGCAAGAAGTCGGCCCTCTCCCACATCAGCACTCTGTACGATTCTGAATCGGACGACGATGATGAATTTTTTGATGCTATCGACGCTGGCGAGATCGAAGTGGAAGACATGACTACCTCGAAAGTGATCGAGGAAGAGAAGGAAAAGCCAGAATTAGAAAGCACTGAACTTCGAGTTGTGAAACGGGATGAGATAGTCCCCTCTTTCAAGGGCTACGAAGAGCCTGTGCGAACAAGACTCAAGCTGGACAACGACGATAGGCCGAAAATTTCCTTGTGGGTAAGTGATTGCGGGTACCTGGTCAAGTTAGGATTGAAACAATCTAAGGTGATGCTTTAGGGAATCCTGAAATCCATGATTGGCAAGGACATGACAAAGATGACTCTACCAGTATCTTTCAACGAGCCAACATCATTGCTTCAACGAGTAGCGGAGGATCTAGAATATGCCGACCTTCTCGATATCGCGGCTGACCGATCCGACTCGATGGAGCGTTTGGTGTATGTTGCTGCATACGCAGCGAGCGAATATGCTTCAACGATCGGCCGTGTGGCAAAGCCTTTCAATCCTCTTCTTGGAGAGACCTTCGAATATGCTCGTCCCGACAAGGGATATCGGTTCTTCATTGAGCAGGTTAGCCACCACCCACCCATTGGCGCAGCGTGGGCCGAGTCACCGAAGTGGGATTATTGGGTAAGATTCGAATAGCTCTCCCTATTGTGCCATCATTTCCTTCTTTCTAAACCGTTCTTTCCACAGGGTGAGTCCGCTCTCAAGTCGAAGTTCTACGGCAAATCATTCGATATCAATCTCCTTGGAACCTGGTTTCTGAAACTACGTCCCGTATCAGGCGGAGAGGAGCTCTACACATGGAAGAAAGTCACCTCGTCTGTCATTGGCATTATCACAGGCAACCCCACTGTTGACAATTACGGTCTGATGGAGATCAAAAACTGGACCACCGGCGAGGTTTGCTACCTGGATTTCAAACCAAGAGGCTGGAAGGCGTCTTCTGCTTACCACGTCACTGGCAAAGTTGTTGATCGCGACGGAACACCGAGATGGAGTATTGGTGGGCGCTGGAACGATAAAATTTACGCACGCCATACCCCTGGGTTCGAAGCGCAAGTGTCCGGTCAGGATCCCGAGTCAGCTAAGACCTTTCTGGTTTGGCAGAGCCATTCTCGGCCAAGTGGAATTCCTTTCAATCTGACACCCTTCGTCATTACACTGAATGCTCTTCCAGAAGGTCTGAAAGAACATCTTCCGCCTACTGACACGCGACTCCGCCCTGATCAGCGTGCAATGGAAGACGGCGAGTACGACCTCGCTGCCGATGAAAAGCATCGGGTTGAAGAAAAGCAGCGGGCGAAGCGTCGGGAGAGGGAGGCTAGGGGTGAGGAGTACCGCCCTCAGTGGTTCACCAGGGCCAAATGTCCGATCACTGGAGAGGAATACTGGGCGCACAATGGCAAGTATTGGGAATGTAGAGAAAGCCATGACTGGAGTGCTAGCGAAGACATCTTCTGAAGCTCAGTAATGGCTTGGGGGAGTGGACGTGTTGGAGATCGCCCATACTGTTGTAGATTGTGATAGATTATTACGCTCAGTCGAGAAGTAGATAGTCCTGAAGTCACCATTGCACTTATTGGCTCTCTAGCCTTACTGTGGCATCAGCATGTGAATAAAGGATTCCCACCATACATAATTGCATCATACGGGCTGAGGAAGTGTGTTACAATCGCACCGAACCAAACATGGCCATAAAGTCATCTTAAGGATTTGTCTAGATCACGTGGTACAGCGGCATTCTCGGCGGCCAGAAATTACAGCTCCCAAGCATGTGTACTCAACCTCCGTCCATTCAGCCCCGCGACAGTCGAAATGCCAGGCGAATATACTTGCGGACGTTGTCTGCATGTCCTCCAGCGGAGAATTTCTATCCAAGGGCCTACTTTTCGATTGCAAACTGTGGTTAATTCGCCGAGAACAGGCGACTCTTCCTCTTCTTTCTCCCGAAGGTTTGGTTCGCAGAGCAATAATCGCTTTCCAGCCAAATCCTCTCAGGGACAATTGAAACGGACAGCATGCCCTTCCTCCTCGCCTTCATCTACTGCCTCTCCAATTGCAAAGCCACTAGCGCACCGAGCCTCGTCCACCTCGTCGAGCCAAGCGCAGGAGACAAGAGCTTTGCTGAAACCAAACAACCTCTTTCACCCTTTCTCGAAGTCTCCTGCACCCGCGATTAGACAGCGTGCCGCGTTCATTAAACAGAATGCTTTCTGTCCGCATCCGAGCCATCAACAAACCCGTGCAGCTCTCTCGCCTCACGATCCTGAATCTCGGAAGAGCCCCGAAAGCGCACTGCCTCCGGCCCACTCTCACTTTGAGTGCCCCGACTGCGGTGTTCCCATCTACTGTTCCGAGGGACACTGGATGGATGATTTTGAGGCACATCTGGAAATCTGTGACACTATCAGACAAATCAACGAAGATGACCACGATCTTCATTCTGGGCGGTTTTTCCCCGAGTTCACCTACCCAGGGTTGCAGGACGAAAACTTCGTTATTAACATGACCAATTGGGACACTTTCCTTTACACACGGGAATTTGATGCGATCAATCATGACCGAAGCATGCGACAAGTGACCAGGATGCTTACATACCCGCTGACGATCGGAAGTGTTCTGCATGAGCTGAGTCCTTATAGCGTCCGAAAGGGGGGTAGGCTGACCACCGAAGGGCTCAAGAGCGTTAGCGGTAAGCTGCTCCTCTCCGTGCCCAGTTAGCTGCCTGCATATTGTACAAATAGTTGACTATCTCCCTTTGCAGCTCTTCGATACACGTTGCACCCTCCAAGGACAGGAGAGGGTGTCGATATCCAAGGTCTGCGCCTGAAGGCACCCCCCGTTCGTGTGTTCATCCTCGGTGCGCGTGCTGAATCATCCCTTCCTCGCGACGTCTGGCTGCAACTGAGCTACATCTTCCCGCGGTCCTTGATACACTTGATTTTCATTGGACCCGAGAGTATGGCCAACCGTGACGACGAGTTCCCACTTCCCGAGCGGACCCCTGAGAATCCGTTTGGCGGCATTGTGGAGGATCGACTCGGCGGCCAGTTGAAGATCACAACATACGTTGACTACTTCCACACCATGTATAAAGCGCAGTACTTCCAGCCGTTCGATCCCTATCTGGACTGCTTTGTACTTTTCCATCCGGGCCTCGGGCACCCTGCGAGCTCCCATGAGTGGGAGGAAACTCTCCCTCAGCTTTTGGAGACCAAGGTCCCCATCATTACCACTGGCTACACACAGTGGGACATGGAGAGGGATATCAACTGGGTCCGTGAGAAATGTGCTGGTGAATTCGACATTCTACTTGAGCCCGGCGAGAATGTCTTCCGTAGTCTGCGCTGGGATCTCAACGACCTGGATCCTCACGATGTTTCTTGCGGGAACTGGGGTCTGTGGGCATTCAGAGGAAAGAGGTATGTGATGGCTGTTAAATTCTCCGATGGAACACTGGCTAACCTCAGTCCGACTTGAACAGATACGAAGCAACCTACAGGGACTCATAAAATGTTGCGAACGTGTGGTGCGCCAATGTATATTCTTGTACATTGTAACATATTAATTTCATTCCTCTCCTTCCTATGGTCGGCCTCCATTGTTCTTCTGTATACTACACCAAGTGTAAGCACGATATTTGATCCCCCATACTTAGCTTCTCTTGTAGCATAGCAATGGTGTACGCTCATGTATCTTGACTCGAACTTTTGCACTTTAGCCGGCTATGTCATGGTAAGCACTGTATGGGGTACTTCGGCACTTCAGACAATAGGAACAAGTGTCGCGGTAGGATGATCAGTACCATCTATCATTACGAAGAAATGTACTGAAATAAAGTGACGAGCACTGATTTCAAGGCAAGAGGCCAGAGCTTATGGAAAGACAAATTAAGGGTATAGACAGACATAAAATTAGAGGACGTAAAGTGATGAACGACATATCAGCCCGCCGAGATCATAAACTCTTAAACAATGCGTGCCGTGGCGGATGGAGTCGAGTTCAATAGAAACATGTTAGAAGAAGAGTGCAAATATATATATAACAATATGGGCGACGAGGATCGTCCGACGAAGTAAGGTAAGATAGACTGGAAAATATTATGTCCCCGAGTTCCTCATTGTCCCGATATTGGTGCTCGATTATGAACGATTTCCCCCCAGCCCGAAAAAGAAATAGATCGCTTCAATTGTGGCTAATTCAAGCGCTGGAGGGCAGATGGCATGGTCACTTGATCAGATATCCGGTCGAATCCAATTACCCCTTAAAACATGGCGAATCCCGCGAGGGCCAGGGCGACAGCAGTCAGAGGGCCGGAGAAGTTGATCGAGGAAGCGGCGCCGGTGTGGGCTGGCGCCGAGGAGGTCGCCGAGGTAGCAGCGCTTGTCTGCGACGGGGCACTGACGGTGGCAGGAACTGTCACCTTGATGATTGAAGAGCTGGTTGAGTTCCAGCGGCCGGAGCTGGGGGTGGGTCGGATCGAGGGGCTGCTGCTGCTTGGAGTCACGCTGACGACGCTGCTGCTGCTGGGGGACGGCGTGGGAGTCGAAGTAGCGCCGACGCTGATCACCTTGACAGTGATGGTGGTGGTTGGTTGAGCTTCCACTGCGGCGGATGCGAAGGGCGCGACAGCCGCAGCGGTAAACAGGAGAGCTTTGGAGAAGTGCATCTTGATCGTATAGTTGATGGATAAGACTGAAGTTTGAGATATGCAGTGTGCAATTCAAAACTGATACTTGAAGAGGAAATAGCTTTGGGTGCGTGCTGGTTGACGTCGCGCTGGTATATCGACTTTGGATAAGCGAGAAAGCTTAGAAGATAATTCTGCAATATTTGACCTTTTTGCCGTCGTCTGTAAGAACTAAAGAATGAAAGGAGCTGGAAACGAGTGACAGCTCTGGTGTGTATAGAGTGTAAAGAACGAACGACAATGCCTTGAGGCAGTCACGGTCTGTAGGAGTGAGTGGTAACTCAAGCGAAGGAGTGAAGAACGACGACGATAATAAAGCGCGAAGAAAAGGGGGGGTTGACCAGTACCTGGCACTAGTTGGTTAATTAGACTCTAGATTAGACATTAGGCTACTAGAAGGAAAGTCTCCCAGAGACCGTGAACCGCCTAGATGAACCATACCAGAACCGAGATATGGCCCGAACAAACAGCGAATCAGACATAAAACCGGTCACCGTAGGCGTAGCTTGGCTCGAAGTCACTTAGTTTAGCGAGTAGCGCACGTTGTCAAGCCGTCCATGGTTGGGAGCGTCGGTTCGTCACGAATCACGATAATTTCGAACTGTCGATCCCTTCAAAGTTCTCGCTTGGCGGTGCGGGTGACAAAGTCATAAGTAATCATTCTCTAGTCGCTGATGATTGTCAGTGCCAGTAGTTTCTAGACATTGAGAGAGATGCTACATACCTGTCCTACGGTTCGTAGTCATTTCAGTGATAGCCGCGAGATAGCCCAGGGTTCCGTGGGGAACGTGACGGTCATGTTATCCTGAGGGGAGCTAAGGCGATAGCGTAGCGTGGACTTTGCGCCGACCCAAAAGAGACGAAGGAGTCTGAAGAAAGCGAATTGTGGCTGTCTGAGGATTTCAAGAGGCCATTGAGAATATTAGCGGCTTGAAATTGACCTGATTATGGTAATGAGCAGTGAGAATTCCTGCTTGGAAGAGTGGTCCAAAACTTGACATCATTCTACCAGTCGCGTAACGCAAGCAGCGGGGAGAAGATGGTGCATATGAGTGTCTCGTGGGGAAGCGAGTCAGTGTTCAGTGGCCAGTGCCCACTCACTGCTGCAGAAGTTGAGTGAAGTCAGACTGCAGATAGATCGGTCCCTCGTGGTAAATGTTAGTCAGTTTCAGGGGAAGTGGAGAGTCTGCACTCTGCGGAGGAGAGGAGACCAAGTGATAGGTAAATCGCGAAGGGTTCATCTTTGGCGAATGCGCAAAAGGATTAATAGTCTGAACAATTGATCAGAGCTTAAAAGCCTGAAAAAATCTCAATCATCTATGGAAACTACCGACCTTGGAGCTCAAACTCCGAGCGTTAGTCATACGATTGATAATCATATAACACGTTTTGGAAAGGACAGCTAGCGATCTATCGTACAATAAGGTCATGGGGAATAATCATAGGAAGTGGCATCGTAATCATGCCCTGCGAAAGTGAGTAAACAGGGACCAAGAATTCCACTCTCTAACGCCGAATAAGGGTATCAAGGCTCGCGTGACATTCAAAGCAAAACACCACCCATCCAAGCGAAATCGACAAATGTCCCACAGCGAAGTTCAGCAAACGCTAAGATAGTGAGCTCATGGAACGTATTCGGCTGGAAGGAAATATAGCAAGAAGCAAAGGGCAAATTCTGAAACGGTAAAGCGACGACGAATATTATGATGGAGCATAGCGAGTAAGTGGCTCTCGCCGAAAGGAGGGTGTGAACAACTTCATCGCGGGAACATCATAGCGCCCAAACAGTGCTAACCACCAGAGCGACCATAACCCAGTACCCGCTGGCCTCAAGGAGGGTTGTAGCGGGAGCTGAGGAGGTCGAGCCCGTAGACGTCGTTGTTGCATTTGGCAACGTTCCGTTGATGTAGATGGTCTCGGTTCCGTTAGCATTGACAACCTTTGCGATACTTGAGTTCACAGGTTGAGTGCCATTGAACAGCGATTGATAGTAAGTGCTGTTATTGTTATCATCACAGCCGCAAGCCGAGTATTGTTGACACAAGCAGACTACCGGCAATGACTCGTTTCGGTTGGCAGTCTGATTGATATAGTTGTAGTGATGAGAGTAGGGGTATGCATAAGCTCCGTAGAGCCAGATACCAGGGAAGATGGCCAGTGCAGCGACTGGCAAAAGGAATGGAGTGATTCCCAGAGGTGATCGCCTGCCGGCGCTGTATGCGGATGCGGCACCGCCAGCGTAGTAGGCACCACCAGCATACGAAGGCGCTATGCGACTGGTACTGGAGGTGGAACCAGTGCGAGATGAGCCTCCTGAACCGCCACGGGAACTTTGTGTAGAACACAGGTTAGCCTCGATGTTTATGAAAAGAACAGGCAGCTTGACAACCGCTCACCCCGATGAACCACTGCTTCCACTGCTTCCGCCGCTTCCACTGCGTCCTCCACCGGATCCTCCGCTTCCACCACCTCGTCCGCCGCCTCCTCCTCCTCGACGTTTCTCGAGGTCTGGTGCCTGAAATGGTTCGACTGGGAGTGCAAGTGCATCACGAGCGACCAGATCCGACTGCGGGATACTGTAGGTGGTGACGGTGGTGGACGACAAGAGGAAAAGGAGAACCGTTGTGTAG
Source organism: Aspergillus hiratsukae (assembly GCA_014281905.1). NCBI lineage: Eukaryota > Fungi > Ascomycota > Eurotiomycetes > Eurotiales > Aspergillaceae > Aspergillus > Aspergillus hiratsukae. The sequence goes on from JACBAD010002028.1 coordinate 61,496, forward strand.
GCGATCTTCATCTCTTTTTTAGGCAAAGAACTGTTTTAGACGCTCAAATAGAGTTGCTGTAGTCTCAGTATGGAGGGTAAGAGAGGTAACACAGTATTGATGGAGGTAGAGAGGTAGAATTTGGAGATGTCTTGAGATAAAAAGCAACAAGAAAAGATGGTTATGACTTATGACAAGAAACCCACTGATGTAACCTGCGATAGTGGACGGGTGCTTAATTATTATTACAGACTTCTTGGATTTCTTGGTAGGTACAGAGTGGCCTTCCGTCATCTCCCAACTTGCCCACTTGCCCAGCAATGCGGCGGTGCTCCTTTGTCCACACAAGAAAGTCCGAGCCCGAAAGCTAGTTTTCTCGTATTGACTAACATGGTTACACTCTGGGCCTTCCAGGCTGAGTTCCAGCCGTACGAGAGGTAGATACAGCTTCAATTTCCAGTGAGATCAAATATCTCTATGTCATCATTAGATAATTCTTCATCCATCCAGATCGATCGAAATTATCTGATTATCGATGAAATCACACAGTTTGCCTCCCCCAACTCCACGTGCTGGAACACTGTTGGATAGAGGCTCATAGGGATCCCTTGCCACCAGGAGGCGCAGCAATCAGCCCTGCCTGCATGAGCCACCAGCCTCCATGGTTTAAGCCATTGTTCTCACCAGAAACTTGCGATTGATGGAACCCATGGCTATTGGAGCGGATAAATCGGCCGTTCGACGTGGAACCAGAAGAGCATCTGTCAGGCTTCCACAAGGCTTCTTCAATCCGAACTATACGGGTGTTTGACAGCGTTTGATGATGACTATTCATTGGGAACAGCAATTTTGCAGGTCTTTTATGCTTGCCCAACGTGACGAAGTATACATTCGCATGCGACTACGGAAATAGCCATTGGTTCGATATCTGTCTGGAGTTTGGCCCTACCGTTGCTTGCCTCTCTCATTAACGAAGTGATCTAGATATCTACAACAAGATTCAAGTCCGTAATCTTCGAGCGCAAAATTTACTCCTGTTTCGGCTTTGAGAGCGGACGGTAGACAGGATCCCACATTTGTACCCGAATCCACTCCTCCAGGTCGTCGTCTTCGGTGGGAATGCCTTCCTCCTGGGCGTGCCCTTCTTCCACTGCCGTCTTGATCACCGCCTTGGCAATATCGACACTGATTTCCCTGACCTCCTCCACATCGGGTAGAAGAGGCTTGTTGGGATCTTGAAGCGCAGGTGATCGAGCTGCTAGCGCTTTGACCGCTGCAACCAGCATCTTGTCTGACAGGACGCGTGCCCGAGACAAGACGGCTCCAAGCCCAATTCCGGGGAAGCAGGTTGAGTTATTGCATTCGGCTGTAGATTAGTGAGCCATCTCGTGTCCTCAAAGCCTCTACCACATCGACAATCTGTACTTACCAATCTCATACTTTGCCCCGTTGCGGTCAACAGGTGGGAACGGGCTCCCGGTCGCTATCAACGCTCGACCATCCGTCCACTTGTTGAGATCCGTAGGCTGTGCCTCATGCAGCCGAGTAGGATTACTCAGTGGAAATACAATTGGCTGGTGGACATGCTTGGCCATTTCCCGGATTATCTCTTCCGTGAAAGCATTTGGCTTTGTCGATGTTCCAATCAGCACATGGGGCTTGACTTTTTTCACTACAGATAGCAGATCTCTCTCTCCATCAGACCATTCATCATCGCTGCGCGCAAAAGGCTTTTGCGCCGGTGTCAACTTGTCACCTAAGGACTTTACCAGCAATTCTGGCTTGTCCAAACACCTGGAACAGGTTCAGCAAATTGCAATTGGAAGGCGCAGCATCAATTTTGAACAAGGCTTACCAGATTTGCTTCGCCGCTTCGTCTTTCGATTTGTGTGTCTCCGTCGCGATTGTATCGGCAATTTGCTGTGCAATACCTGTTCCAGCAGAACCGGAGCCAAAGATGACGATGCGCACGTCCTGCAATTTGACATCACTGACGTGCAAAGCAGCCATTAATGCTGCCAGAGTCACACATCCGGTTCCTTGGATATCATCATTGAAGCAGGCCATGTGTGGTCGAAATTCATCGAGCAGTCTTTTGGCATTATGAAGGCCAAAGTCTTCACTGCGAAGGAAGTCAGTCGCTTGGCTTGCCGTTTCAAATTACTCTCGGAGACGAGACTCGATTCTACTCACAAATGAATGTATGCTTTGGGGAAAAGCTTTCTAGCAGTGTGGACGAATTTGTTCACAAATTGATCGTACTCCTTTCCTCTAGCTCGGGGTTGTCGAAGGCCGAGGTAGAGCTCATCATCAAGCAATTTTTGATTCTGCAACCGGTCTTAGCACGCGACGCTCATGTTGATGTCTCGGAGCCCTACATCTGTACCGCAGTCCAGTACTACTGGCAGCTGCCGACTTGGATGGATTCCGGCACAAATAGTTGTGATTACCAACTTGGCGACGGATATCAGGATAGCGCCAACCCCTTGGTCGCCAATTCCGAGAATCTGTAGTTGACCCATCAGACTCGTGCATGAAGTAGCAGGGAGAACGAAAATCCATAGGTACCTCTTCGCCGTCGCTGACGACGATGTAATCAACATCCTCACCGCGACCGAAATTGGACAGGCACACTTCAATCGAGTCCTGGTCATTGATATTTAGGAAGCAGCCTTCTGGTCTTCTGAACAAACGTGAGTAGTTTTGAATAGCGTCACCTTCGGTTGGCGTGTAGATGACGCTGAACATCTCTTTCAGATGGGTTTGTAGCAACTGACAGAATTAGTCGCTGAGGAAATACCCGTGGACATAGGAAAGAATTTCTCGAATCTCTACTTTCCCCTTGAATCATTAATAGAAGTACTCACTTTGAAATACAAGACTTCATTTTGCATCTTCATGCTGGCCATAAAGGTGTTCTTTGCTAGGTCATCCGCTCGGCTACTGTACTGTTCATATGCACGGTGGACTTGCTCCTCAAGTGTCTGCACATTCGGGGGCACTAGGCCGTGCAGCTTAAAATTCTTTCGCTCCTCTTGAGTGAAGGCAGAGCCCTTATTGAAGATGGCATTATGTATGAGACTCATCCCCTGAACGGGCTACATCAGTATGCCACTCCACTGACCACTCTGGATACTTGAGATTTGGCTCTTCCTCACCTCATATGGACATTCCAGTGGTCCCGAAGCTGCTCGAGGCAGATGACTGAACTTGGCAGGCTTTGTGGAAGTCGACATTCTGCAAGCAATTGATCGTATACTGTGCTTAGACGGAATAGGAGGGCTCAGACGGAGGCTGATCATAGCCAGAAAGGGCCGGCGTAAGTAATTAGATAGGCGTCGTCCAGATTCAAGTTAGACCTACAGCGAAAATACTAGCAAGGGCTTGTCGTCGCTAAATCAAGCACTGTTTATAGTGCTTGCGATAACTTTCCGGTGGGGTCACAAACTGGGATAAATAGTGGCATGACGTACCTCTCTACGGGGTGGATGTACTTAGGTCTCCGGCGAGTCCGATGAGAATCATGCTATCATACCTTACAGTTCAAACATATGCCTTCAGTATCTAAATGGGCAGCTACGTACTGCATCGGACTTCCTCAAGTGCAACCAATCTGACGAGATCTACCTCTCTATCGAAGCCTCAAACTAAGACATGTTGTTACCACGCTGTGACGTAAAAGCATAGGATCAAGTCAGCTGTGCCTTGAAAGCCCTTTTCGACAGTTACCCGAACATCCCCTTCTGGTGATAGTATTCAAGAAGTGGATTTAGATGATACAATGAGATGAACTTCAACGATGTTATTAGTTGTTACTCCTAGTACCTCTTACATCATGCTGATCCTTATCTTTAACTCTGACGATCTATAGGCACGTGGCGATAAGATAACAGATCAAATCATCTGACTAAGCTGACGCTAAGCGAGAAACTATCATCCGCAAGATTTTCCCTCTCTTTCGCAGAAAACTGCAGACTGGGCCGATTTCGATCGTCTGCCAGAATGGGAGACTGTACAGCTCATGTTGTTGAAGGTTACCTCGCTCAATTTCATCGTTTCGATCGCTGAGAATGGATTCAGCGGTTTGATTCCATGAGATCCCTGGATACAATCCAAATGGTCCAAATATTCTGTCATTGCGAACCCGGCGAAGGAAGGATAACTAACCTACATTTTATCATGCAGCAGCGACACGAAACGTCATAATATACTGGTTGATTTTGGCGACTTCTACACAATCTCATACCGGCGCAACTTTACAATCCAGCTGTCCGAGTCTCCCTTCTCTATCCATCCGCGAGGACCAGGATGGGGTCGTTTGACGTACTCTCACGGACCCTTCTTGTTGAAGGACAGTCACCACACGTCACGTCTTGTGACTGTGACCGACTGGAGCTGGTTTGTAAGAGCTCGTTTCGAGTTCTCCCATATCGGAAAGTTGCTAGAGGAAGTTACAGGGCCTTCATAGTTCATGTTTGCTCGCGTTTTTTTACGTCCTACGAGAGCATGACTCCTTGCGCACCTACATTCAGAGTTATCGAAGATACGTATTAGTTTTGATAGAGATACAATAAATAAGAGCAGGCATGTCGTATATGTCTAGTTTTAGTTCGGCTTGTTGGACGTAAAGAAAACGATAGATTTAGACAGCGGTAGGTTACAGCTTGCTCTTCGCGTCATCATCAATGACCTTCACCACCACTTTACCCCAGGTTTCTCTGCTTCCAAGAGCCTGCAAGGCTTTGGGTACACTTTCCAAACCCACAAAGCTTTCATCTGTGAACGCTGTCCCTCTGAATTTGCCCTGCGCCACCAGATCAAAGATTCCCTTCCAGACGACGCCTACCGTCTCCTTCTCAAACTTGGCGTATTGGCCCCAGTGCAACCCGACGAGGCTGACGTTCTTCAGCAGCACCCGGTTCAGCGCGACCTTTTCAATCTTCCCGGCCGCGAACCCAATGACCAGCAACCGCGCATTCCACGCCACGCACTTGAGACTGGCATCAATCATGCCGACCGGGTCATACACGATATCCACACCGGCCTTCCCATTCCCTGTGCGGTGCTGCGCACACAACTTCTTCACCTCCTCAGGCCACTTCTGATCGCGGTAATCGATGACATAGTCCGCCCCAAACTCCCTCGCGACCTGTCTCTTGCGCTCCGTCCCCGCAGTCGCAATCACCGTCGCCCCCTTAGCCTTGGCAATCTGCACGGCGGCCAGCCCGACTCCGCCCGCCGCCGCATGCACAAGCACCCAATCGCCAGCCTGCACATTGGCCCGATGCACCAGACCGCCGTACGAGGTCGGCGCCGTCACAAACAAGCCAGCGGCATCCTCGAAGCTCCAGCCAGCGGGGACGGGGAGCAGCGCCGCCTCAGGCGCGAGGACGTGCGTAGCGTAGGCGCCCTGCGTCGCACCAAACACGCGGTCGCCGACCTTGAATTTGGTGGACCCCTGGCCGGTCGGCACAGCAAGGATCGTGCCGGCGAACTCGGCGCCTCCGATCCAGGGGAGGGGCGGCTGGTGCTGGTATTTGCCCTGGATCTGGAGCAGGTCGAAGAAGTTGGTTCCTGCCGAGTGGATCTCGATCAAGTATTTGTCTGGTGAGGGGGATGGGGTTGGCAGTTCGGTGACCCGGAGGTCGAGTGGACCCTGGTTTGTGACTTTAGAGAAATTCTTCGATAAAGAACTTGGGTCTCAACGTACTTTGACGTACTCTTTGACCTGAATGGCCCTCATATTGACAACGAAGAAGTCAATCAATGCAAACGCTTCCACGTAAAAGCGTTCAAGATTCGAGGCGGTCTATATACTACTCAATAGATTCAGTGGAAAGATTCTAAAAGAAAGCAGATGCACAGAAAGTGCAAGCTGAAAGCTGCGACTCGAAGCTGAGGGCGGCGTGGATTCCCCGCGATTCGAACGAGCCGAGGTCGGTTTCGGATAATGAGATCTGCCTCTCTGCTGCTGCCCTAGCTTTGCCAACACAAGGCCTTACATCAATCTCTTAAGGAAACTAAAATCTCCACGGAAAAGAAAACAATTCCAACTAATGCGACTGCTTATCACCGCAGTTTCAATTCCTCGGTGAGTTGGCCAAAATACAGGGATTATCCAAAACGAGTACGGATAGTAAAGAAACGGTTTTGACCCATTGTTTTTGGATTACCTAATCAAAATTGCCACCACGCACATGTTCAGTACATCCACTTTCATGCAACACATAATAAACCGTAAAAGACATCAGGTATAAAGCCATAACACCGACTTTTCTCCAAAATTTGACAATCACTCCAAGAAATACAGCGCCCTAAAGTTGGGTATATAGATCGATTGCTGCGCCTTGTTGAGACGGACCCATAGAGTGACAGAGAGGACAAGATCAGAATGTCAAGACAAAATGTCAAATAGGAGAAGAAAGAAGATTCAATTAGCACGACCAGCATGCGCTGAGACATTGGAAGAAGAAGAGAACAAGGATTATAAGGTCAATGTCTCAAATGAAGATAACATCAAAAGCATCGGCCTTGATTCTAGAATTCAATGCTCGGTGGTCTGTGCAGAAGAGGATCTGGGCCAGGGTAGGAATAAATTGGTCCGCACATCATAGGATGTTGCTCATGAGGGAAGAATTGTGAAGGCGGCGTCATGAGTCCACTGGAATGATGGCTTGACATCTTTGAGGGTAGCGATGCCTTCCTGTGATTATAATTTGGAACTTCAGGCCGTTCGCCTGCCGAATTACGCGCCGTTGCGTCAGGCGTATATTGCAGAGACATAACTCGTTTCCATGACTTGACTCCGTCGAAGTTTTCGGACATCTGATGCTGAGGCTGGCCAGGATAATTGGGCGAATATATGGAGAAGTCAGCCTGCGAGTGCGGTGCTTGCATTGCAGGGTCCACGGGACTCGTCGACGGAGGGCTCAGAGGAGCAGGAGGATAGAAGTGGGCTGGCGGAGGTTGGGAGATGGCTCCAGGAGGCAGCGAGTACCAGTGAGGGACGGTCCACTGAATAGGTGCTGTTGCCGCCGTTGTCGACACTTGCTCCGGCATGCAAGATTCAGTGGTGATGGCAAAAGGTGGCCCGCTAAAAGCGTTCGCCATTGTGGATGTCGCGTTGACAAATACTGTGTCCATTGCTGGCGAGATTTGGCGCTGATGGAAAGCATTGGAGCCTGACATAGCTACAGGAGAGCCATTGTGAGAGCTATGTTGATCCGACGGGCTTGGTGATGGCTGTTGGCCAGCCAGCAGAGGCCAAGTAGTCGAGATGACCTGATCATCGACGAAAATTGGAGTGGAAGTTCCCTGTGGTTGCCCGTATATCCCGTGGCTCATATACCACTCAGGTTCTGTAGCTGGAAAGGCTCTCAAAGCTGGCTGCTGGCTGGCATGTAATGGGGTCCTGGGAGAGACAGACGATGTCTGTGTCTTTGGAGATGCTCCATCGATTCCACTGTCGCCGTCTGTGTTTTTGAGCTGGCCATCGGGAGACTTCTTCCGTGTTTGACGAGATGGCTTTGTGACGCGCCACTTCTTCAGTCTGCTCCGAAGCTGGGTCTCACTATATGGGACTGAGATTAGCACAGGAATAGTGTTTGCGCTTCCCGCACTTATCTCACCTTGGGTTGAAGTTGTCTGAGCGAATCTTCTTGATGACTTGTTTGAGAGGCCATTCTTCCTCTTTATATAGCTTAGCAATCAAAGCTTTCTTCTTCTCCCATACGTCTGACGGAATCGAAGTCTTCATCTCTCTGAAGGGAAAAGAAAGAGGTAGACAAGAGCAGGAGGATGTTAAGCAGTAATGATGTGTCGTAAGATAGGGTAGGAGAAGCAGGTCAAAATACACACAGATCACTTAGGATGAAGTATGCAAAGTACTGAAAGTGATAGTTGGAAGTATTGATGCGTTGAACGAGGAAAGGAATGAAGAAGTATCTAAAGGAAAAGACCATGCCCTGTGCGAGACCGGGGAATCTATATGTAAAGCAACTATGGAATTAGATAGGTACTAGATACGTATATACCTTACTATGCCGGCCGGAGTCGCAGGAAAGATCGACGGCACTGCGGACTGACAAGGACACTCGTGCCGACCCACTTGTACTCGGCGATCATGATGGGTGAACTATGATACTAGGTAATGTCCACTCCCCGAGGACTCCAAAGTCCACACTTCAAGGATAAAATCATGATTGGCAGATTCGAATCGCGCACTGGATTCCGTTTTAGCGTTAGGGACTAAGGTAGGAATGGCTGCAGTCCATTGTCTCGGGTCCTCTCAACTGCGTCTCTCCCCGTGACTACTTTTCGGAGACTTGGAGTGGAGTTGGAGCTAGTTACAAGTAAGTGGATAGGTAGATCAATGCGGCGATAAAGTGATAACGCAATTAATCGAATTGATTGATTCATCCAGATTCTAGGTAAGTAGGTATCTACCCAGAGAAGTCTGTATCTATTACCATGGTTATTCTTACCATGTGCTTAGTTGCATGTCTCCAAAGCGTCAGGGAAGCTTGAGTGTCGATCTTGGGTCGAGCAGAAAGTGCCGGTTTGATTGGTTGGATGGAGGATTATTTTACTGGATGAACTTCTCCAATTCGCTCTTATTCAGCATCATTCCCTGTAAAGTCAATGACTTGTAACTGTATGTATGTGAAACCTACCACGGGTACCTAGTTCTACTTCCATGCTGTCCATCAAAGTGCCTCGCTCCGGAGGTAAGTATCCATATAGACTCTTTTCGGCCGGAGCTATATACCATCTAAGTAATATATCCTCCTCTCTACACGGAACAGTCAACCAGACCTTGTTACTGGGTAGGTTTCTCTCTCTTCATTCCTTTTTTGGCCAAATTTTTATTTTTGATTTTGACGTTGAAAAAATGAGGCCTACGAGAGTCATGGACTCGTGGCTATGGATCTAGTGTGGCCTGCTGTCCGCGATCGATTGATCCAGCATATCTTTCACAAAGACTTGGTACAGAATGTACGATAAACGATTGATTATTGGAAGTAGCCTTGGAGAGATCCACCTCCAGAGTAATACCTATCTACTTTTCATTCTCGTTGCTTTTCCTCTTTTATCCATTCCTGGTCTAGGTCTCTAGGATCCCGATCTCATTGGGCTATTTGGTCTTAGTCCCGTCAATAGTTCCAATCCATCGTTCACGTCAAGGTCGGCCCCTCTCAGTCTCTGCAGTCTGCACTCTGCACTTCTGCAGTCTGGCTTTGCCTCGAGGTTCCAATTTCTTTTTTCTCATTTTCGCCTCTCCTCATGATTTCAGTGAGTACGTACCAAAACTACCAGCTTCTGCATTCAAAGGCCCGAGAATCCGAAGGTGCATGAGCCCTGGTATCATGGGCCGGTAACGAACGGATAGTGATAAAAGAGGCAATACCGAATACGCAGACAAGGACGGCACCCATGGTCGCTATTCCAGAGTAGACACTGCCTTGCTCTGTGGTCCGTACTGTTGATGGTGATATCAACTTCATACCTGTAAGGCACGTGTTTTCCATCAAATCATGATGCCGGATACTCGTTGCAATCAGAAACTAAACCTCGTCGAGCGCTTGGCGCAGACATCGTAATGCCTAAACGGGAAGGCGAAGATGGAGCTGAATCGTGGAAGAAAGAATATCTAGATAGATAAAATGAGGCAAATATGCCGTCAGACACTATCTTGAGACTAAGGTATGGAGTACATATACTAGGGTAAGATCCCCTTCTAACGTAGATAGGTATGTGCGGTCCCCCAGTGACCCATAAGTTATAACCCTGCAATTATTCTGGAGAAGATCCAGATCTTGACTTTCTTACAGCTTGAATCTTCCGGGGTTAAGCAAGGAAAAGGTGCAGACCATCTTGCATAGCTTTGCTATTTGTTGCGTGATAAGAGTCGCTTGGACCACACTCAAGTATGTTCTCCATAGCGTTCTGTCTTCTTTCACAAAGGATTGATCAGCGTTTACTGGCATCGCTCCATTGGTTTTTCTCCGAGATAGACGCCGTAAAACATAGACACTTGGAAAGCTTGAGAGACGTGTAATCACCACCTGCCATGTCTCCCTTTGTAGTGTACAGAAGTACTCCCTTCTTCCATACTAGTATATATCCGTTCCTGGCAGATTTTCTTTGTCTCTGCATCATGGACTTCTGCCAAGTTCACCATTAGAGTACGAGTCAATTCATGGCGAATTCCTCGAGTACAAAGAGTGAGATAAATGACAGACCACGATCTACTTCATATCAACCCCACCCTGTCCTTTTCCCTTTTAAGCCTTTTCCTGTTTCCTTGTCCATCTTTTGTGATCATTCCATCATGGTGATTTACTGCCTGTTCATCAGGCAGAGACGTACGAGCCTTGATTGCATAGAGCATGACTTTTGGGTATTCAAGACAGGATTCCTTCGCTTTTCTCTTCTGTCCGTCGTATGGGTGGAATTGGCCTTGAGCACGTCGATCTGATGGCGGGAAGTGTCTATCAAACAGTTGTGACCGTTGAAACCTTGTCATTCAATTGGGCAGCAAACTCTGTGTGCTTGTTGGCGGCGTGGCGCGGATGTGATATGATTCTTAATCATAATGTCTCAACGAATGTGGTGAAGTGCCTCGGGGAAATGCTCCCTACTCCGTGCTTTTACTAATCTGGTATTGGTGTCTCTGGCTAAGCGGGATCTGCAATCGTAAATCACACTTACCAGACGCCAGAGGGAAATAGCGTGTGCACTAAACTACCTAGTGTCGCTCTCTGCAGATAGGTACCATCGGCTGAAATGATAAACCCTTTTTCATATTCTAACTGGTTGGTCTACGTAGAAAATACTGCAAGTCAACAGAGAGAAAGTACGTCCATCTTGCCCTCCATGGACCATATCAGGATCTGGCTGACATGTACGAAATCCGCAAAATGCCCAGAATGGAAAGCCCCCTGCAATGTCCGGCATGGTGTGGTATAAGGTTCGGATGTGGAAGATCCCTGGGGCCCAGAAATAGCTGATGATTCCGGTCCATAAGAGGCAAAGTAGAAGATCCGAAATAGGCAGTATTATTCGCTCTACATTGCTACTCACTACTCACAGGTATCATTACTACTGGACTACGAGGCAAGTAGACTGACTGAGTGGGTTGTTACTTTCTCCCAAGGTACTTTCTTCAATCCACTTGTCAGTTTGGAATAAATCGATGGACTCTTGTGGGTATTCACTCATGCTTGTTATTTGAATAGCACGTAATATTTGTTTGATCTTCCCGAAGCCGCTCAAGACCTGCTGCTAACTGGTCAGTAGTGTGTCTATCCTCGTTGAATAATAGGTACACTCTAAGCGTCTCTCTGTTGTTTCAAAGACAAGGCATCCACATTGCGCCTCCATCCCTCTCTGTAACGGAGTAATCTCGGAAAACTGGATAGGTTCATCTAATCGCAACATGACGCCTCCATTTGCTGTTTAGTTCCTCCATGGACTCGACGACATAGATAAGCTGTCCTATCATGAAGTGTGATGTATCGACTCGCTATCATAATGGCTGGAATCGACTATCAGATACTGTCGTCGCGTGTAAACATGGACGGGACACATTGATCCGGTTCGTTCAATAGATCGCTCTATCTTCCTTGGCCTGTCTGTACTACGGCATCGTGCCATCAGCCCATCACAGAGATCGTAACGCGATCCTGGTCAATGGCTGAAGCCACGCATACGCAAAAGCAATCCTCGTGAGACATCGCCACCACAATTCCATCACCAGCAGCAGCAAAAGCCATCTTCGCCCCGGGCCACTGTACGTCAGTGCCAGAAATGATATTGATAACCGATTATAAGGCGCTCAAGTGGGGTTTTTGCAGGAAGCAACGATTGTTTCAAGGCCAGAGACAATGGGAATCGGCCGGTCGACAGCTTCGTAATCACCTCTCGGCATCTGCTCGGCTGGGTAGTTCAAGTGCTACAGGTTGACAAGGTCATTGTAGCGGATGATCCGCATCTCCCCAAGCCGTGGCTGGCTGCATGATGGCTGGAACGACAAGTATGTCGCTGGACTGTCAAGACTATGGACGAAAATGGTATATGCAGAGATTTCGGAAAAGAGACCCTGGGTAGAATAATTGTGAGCTCTGCAATGGAGATCAGTACTCTGTAGTAGTTGTGACAGTTGGCTGCAACCAGGGTGCATGTGTCGCAATGCTGACTCTGTATGGAAAGGACAGTTGGGGTTATCTACTCCGTACCTAAGGCAGCGATCTGGCCAGACCCCTGACTAAGGGAGCATCCACAGTAGATATTGAACAACTGTGTTTGGCTAATTTTTCTTGCTGTTCTAGACAAACGGATGTATGCCGAAAATACTATCCGGACTGCAAGTGAGCGGCCCCTACCTTGTTTCTGACTCTTTGAATTGATGTCAACCCCCGTCGCTGATCACAGGCAGATCAGGCTGCAATCGCACAGATTTCGAGCCCTTCTCGCATCTGGCCCCTCTTCCTGTCGGCTGTCAGAGCCGAAGATCTTAAAACCCTCAAATCCTCAATCTCCCCTGTTCGATCATTGATCATCATGATTTCCAAGGTTCCCGACTTCTCTTCCTCGGTCGCTAGCTATACTGCATTTGTTGATCCCGACCCCTGTTGAAACCGTTGAACCTTATACGACTGACTCGACTCCGTGGCAGGGCTGGAGTAGATAGACTCCACGGCACCAACTACTCTGCAGACATTGCGTGACTGCGTCTATTGTCCAGCCACGCTGGCCGGTACCCACTTGCCTGACAGGCTGAGACGGACTACAACTCAGCCTGTTGCTTATCGATAATCGGATTCAGCCCGAGATGATTCAACTGCCTTGTCCTTAATATAACGACTAGTCTCTCCTCTCGTCCGTACATCAATAAGATGAAGACTATGATCGAAACTGCGGAGGCCATGCTCACTTAAGGTTTAAGACAGACATCCATACTAGTTCCTCATTGCTTGTGGAGTTGTGGGTCGCATTTACCGCTCATTGAATAGACAGCTGCTACTCATGGGGTATTCCGGTTTTGGACGTTTTCTGATCCCCTCGACCAAGCATCCCGAACTTCCGATGCGTTCAAATTCTCTCATCTGTTCGACCTTGGAACATTGGAATGTTTCACATGACATAGAAAAGAGATAGCTCGGCCGACTGTCCACGATTGCTCCGTTCCGCAAACATTCCACAAAAGTGATGAGACATGGGATGTCTCTGGTTCAGTCGGGGGTTTTCCTGAAGAGGCGAGCAGAATTTACCTCGAGGTCTCCCATGGAGAGAGTCAGAGGGTATCCCAGCGCCCCGAGTGTTCCGACCTTGGTTCCCTCACCTTATTGATGCGAAGCGCCGAAGCCTTGTGATCCTGCGGATCAGTGGGGCCACGCCTCGCCTCGTGGTCGACAGAAGTTGGAGACCACGGACGTTACACCTGAATAGCTACTAATGACTCCAAATCTGACTCAGGACTTAGTCAGTACTGAAACAATTAAACTTCGCACTTTCGCAGGCATTCATGGTTCAAGAACGGTTCGGTAGTTCGGTGTGTGCCAACTACCGCTTTGCTCCAGTTATTCTCCATCTCCGAGGCTGCAATATCACGCAATCTGAAGAACTGTATTACAGGACCACCGTAAGGTATTTTCTCTCATGTTTTGTGACCATACAGAACACTCAACCTCCACACTTCTTCAGTTATCAAGATGGAACAAGTACCTCACTAATCACTATCTATACACGTGCTATCCTATGTCTTCAACTCCGCATCTTGCGAGGCTCGCCGTTTGAATCGTCATTCTTCTGTTCTTATGTCTATTCAGGAAATGATCATCACCTCGGTCTCACATGTTTTGTGGCCATGTCAGTCAATCATTTTGGGGTTGCTGTATGCCTGTATCTAGAGCCTGTAGGGCTGCTAGTGGCATCATTCAGCTTTCCATCCAGCTTTCCAACACAGAGTATGCAATAGCGGATGGGTGTGGTCATAGTTAGGTGAAGAGCAAGCGATGGATCAGAGAATTGAGTCGAGACTGTCGTCTGAAGTTGGTTTGCTGACAGGGGGTTTGCTTGCACCCGTCTTCCTTGAAGAGATGGCAAGCAACATACCTGATATCCAACAGACACATGTCCAAGAAGTCCAGAGCAGTGCTTGCCTTCGGCTTGCGCCAACTGCAATGCTTCATCTCCTCTGAACAACAGATACTTTGATGTTGCTTCAGTCTCTATCATAGCTCTGTACTGTCAATTGCGATCCTACATCTCTTATAAAGAGAACTAGATTCCTGCAAGGATTCAGTTATTGTGGCAGTAGGGAGGTCCTATCCTGACAAAGACATTTTAAAGTTTTCTCAGTCAAGAAATTGTCTCCTACCTAGCAGCAATGGTCTGTTTTTGCAGCAGTACTAATTGTATGCCACTTAAGCCGATGCCTTCCTGCCGACTCTATAGTGAACATACATGTTTAGCTATGTGTTCTGCTTCCTCAACTTCGTCGAACTAGAGGTTCGCTCTGTTCGTGAAATCGCAGACTAATGCTACTTTTCACTTCGGCCCTCAAATCATCATTTATATTGCCATCTATATACAACAGGTGAATTTCTCATCAGTCTCATGATGATTGTCTCTTGACTTGCGCCTTGTCAATGAGTGCGCAGAAGGTAAGAGAGGCTGTAAGCAGCACGTATCTCTCCGTCTTATGCACCGCAAGGCTCCAGGGTTAGACTAACGCCGATCTCCAGCTGAACACACCAACCCCCGCAATGGAATTGCATTCTTCACGCTGGCCGCATGCCAGCGAAAAGGTCGAGAACCCGAATTGACAGCTAGACGTAGCTACGTCTTTCCCGCGTCCAGATATCCTGTACATACCTATGGTCCAGATTCGGCAAATGGTCTGCAACTAATTGTTGAGGCAAGGTACATAACGGCCTTCCTGTCCTTCTCTTTTGAAGTGTCAACAAATCACACTGTCTTGGAGACCTCTGTTCTCTCTTGCAATATTTGGCAATGAAGGCATATTTTGTTATCTTGTTATTGATCGCCAGCCTGGCTACGGCCACTGGCTCAGCGGGCTGTGGAAAGCCATTGCCAAAGCATCAGGGTGCCGGAGGGAGCTATCCGACGGACTTCATCACATCAGATGGCACTCAACGGTCCTATATCATCCACATTCCGTCCAACTATGACGTGAATAGGGCAATCCCACTTATCTTCTCTTTTCACGGGAGGACGAAAACTGCCGAAAGTCAGGAGCAGCTTTCGCAATTCAGCAATGAAGCGTGGAATCCCGATGCTATTGCGGTTTATCCGCAAGCTCTTGATGTACGTGTCTCGAACTCGCCCTAGGAGTACTTATTGAAAAAGCTGTCATTAATCACCAAACAAACAGAATCAATGGCAAGGAGACCCAGCTTCTTCCGGAGTCGACGACGTGGCATTCACCATGGAAATGCTCGACCACTTCGAGGAAAGATACTGCATCGATTCTTCGCGCGTCTATGCCGCCGGTAAATCAAACGGCGGCGGCTTCACAAATCTCCTAGCCTGCGATGCTGGGGCCTCCAAACGGATCGCGGCATTTGCCCCGGTTTCAGGTGCCTACTACCAGGACGTACCAGAGGACGCCTGCAATGCCGAAACGGTGCCGATCGAATGTAATCCTGGACGGTGTCCAATCCCGATCATCGAGTTCCACGGCACGGCTGATACAACAATCCCGTACAACGGAGGTGGTAGGCGTGGGGAGTGTTTACCCTCCGTGCCACATTTTGTCCAGGAGTGGGCAAAGAGGGACGGACTCGGGCTGCGGAATCAAACTACAAGCCTTTACGACAGTAATGTCCTGGAATATCAGTACGGCTCAGGAGAGGCCTTGGGAACTGTAACTCATTATCGGATTGAGGGACTGGGTCATGCTTGGCCTAGCGTAAATCCGAACAGTGATAATCCCAATGGGACTTTTCTGGATGCGACTCCCATTATCATGGACTTTTTCAGTCGCTGGACTTTGTGAGTCTTGGGATCACGGTATTTGATTTATTAGCAGTTCTGGGTCATGGATCCGAGCTACCAATTCAATAGATCATGAAGCATTCAAGGAGATAAGTCCAGGCCGTGGAGAGTATTCATTCGTCTCATAATAATAAGCACATCGACGATCCAACTGATCTAGAGGGCTAACTAAAACGACTGTTCCCACCATCACCTATGCTTTCCTGCCTAATGCACACAGGACGCCTTTCTCTAGTCCCCGTCATTCGACCACTTTTGTTTCAAGCATACGCGTCCAGGTATCCAAAGCTGGGACGCGAGGAATCAATACTCATTATAACACAAACACCACATCATACACTGGGCAGCATGCAATAACGAAAAAAGAAAGGGAAAAAACAAAATACTAATACAAGCAGGACTGGCCGATCCTCGCAGTCAGCCCGTAGATGCAGTCAAACGAGTAAATCAAGCCAGGCCCGCAGAGCTAGAGCGCGCACACTAGCGACGTCTCTTGCTAAGGCGATGCTCCTTGCCCTTCTTGGACTTCTTCTTTGTCTTATCGGGAGGCAGAACAAGCGGTTCATCCTTCATGTTCCATTCCATGAAGCGCAGGAGATAGTCGTCGATATGGCCGGGATCGGGCTCGACGGCCACTGTCTCATCCACACCGTGGATCTGCGGAGTGGTGAGGAGCTGTGCGCCAGGCGTTTCCCCTTCTTCGGGACCGGTGGCTAACGGAGTGCCCGCCTGACCGGGTGTATTCGAAATGCTGCGCTCCCCGAAGTCGTCGTCGTCAGCATGTTCCATCTCCTTCTGGGCGTTCTTGGCCGCATCGATATCCTCCTTGTCCTCGGCCTGCTCGAAGACCCGACCCGTGGCGACCCGGCTGGATAGGACACGATCCATGGCGGCGCTGGCTTCATCCTGTGCCTCCGCTTCCTCGTTGCCGATCATTTCACGGACGTCCAGCTTGGTGAAGTAGTCTGTAGTGAATTCGCCCTCCTGGATGACGACATCGTCTAGCATTCTCTTCTGGTTGGCCTTGCGGAGAATGTTCGATTCAATCGTATACTCCGATACGAACCGGTAGATGTGGACGTCGCGCGTTTGTCCAATACGGTGGCACCGATCTTGGCATTGCTTGTCCATGGCCGGATTCCAGTCAAGATCGTAGAAGATCACGGTATCAGCGCCCGTCAGGTTGATACCTAAGCCACCGGATCGGCTGGACAGGATGAATACCAAGATGCGATCGTCGTTGTTGAACCGATCGGTCAGAATCTGGCGCTGCTCCACTTTGGTTGTTCCGTCTAGTCGCAAATACCGGTGCCCATGGATGTTGAGGAACTGCTCCAGGATGTCAAGCATTTTGGTCATTTGCGTGAATATCAAGGCTCGGTGACCACCGGCCTTGAGATCCCGTAGCAACTTATCGAGCCTTTGCAGTTTCCCACAGTCATATTGCAACAGCCTCTTGTCTGGAAAAGCGATTGAAAGACGCATCTGTGCCTCGTGGAACGGATCATAAGCAGGGAAACGCTCCTTTTCGGTCAGGTAACGGGTTTCAATAGGAGTCAAAGCTGCCTCTGTGATACCAGAGGCAACTGCAGCTGGCGTAACACAGGCGAAACGTCTGACGTAACCATCCATAGCTTGAGATCGCTCTTCGATGGACAAAATCATCGATGCGAGAACCGATGACCGATTCGACAACCACTCCGCGAGAGACTGCTTTTGGGGACGACCACTCAGAGTTGGTTTCTGCTTGCTATCCGCAGTGAGAAATTCGACGAGACTGGTTCCATAAACTGGTCGACGACCATGCCGTTTCGATTCGAAGTAGAGACACCGTTCCAATTCCGCCATCCTGCGTTTTCTGGCATCGTTCTCTAACGCCTCGAGTGTGGACTGCACCGTAGACCCGTCGAACGTCATTTGCCAATTCGTGCGCTTGTACTGGCGTTCCCGGAGCATGTTGAAGGGTCCGTAAGCCATAAGCCTAGTACTATCGTCTGCCAACCTTCGTGAGATATCTTCTCTCGAGATAGGAACCAGGTTCAGGAAGTCCAAATCCAGCTTCGTGAGGGGATGTTCATATAGCAATCGCCGCCGAACGAGTGATTCCTTGCTTGCATATTCAGTGGCCACGGAATGAGGCATCACAAAGGACGTCGATATCTGCCGAGTCTCGAAGAGATCCGGGTGGTTGCAAACCTTCCGCAGCTGCATCAGACAGTTAATAATAGAGAGGTAATTGCCAGATGCGAGCGTTTCTTTCGTTTGGGCCATCGACATGAACCCGTCGTATAAGAATCTCTGCCTTTTCGAGAGTCGGCAATAAACGACGTGCTCGTACTTTCCTGGCATCTGCTTCTCAACGTCGGCTTTGAGGCGGCGTAAGATGTAAGGACGCAAGATGGTATGGAGTTTCGTAACCACTCGTTTCGTCTCATCATCCATGATTTCTCTGCCATGCTCCAAGATTTGCTCTACGGGGCGGCGGAACCATTCAGAAAAGTTTCTGAGATCGGCAAATCCCTCAATGCCAGTCCCGTCACCATCAGAAGGCATCAGGAAGAAGAGGAGAGACCATAGTTCGGTAAGATTGTTTTGAAGCGGTGTACCTGTAAGAAGCAGCCGTGCGCGGGTCCTGAAAGTAAGCAGTGTCTGCCACTTTTGAGAGCGGAAGTTCTTGATATTATGAGCTTCATCAAGAACCATATAATGCCAGTTTCTTCTTTTCAGGACCTGCTGGTCCTGCAGCACCAGTTGATAAGAAGTGATCAATACATTCCAGCTCGTATCATCGGTCCAACCTTTGCGCTTCTGCCTGCGTTCCTCTATGCTGCCATAGTAAGTCATAATCTTGAAACCAGGACACCATTTCTTGAATTCCATCTCCCAATTGAGGATCACGCTCGTTGGGACGACAACTAAATGCGGACCCCAAACCTCATGCTCCACGGCCAGGTGCGCAAGCAAAGCAATCGTTTGAATAGTCTTGCCAAGACCCATTTCATCGGCAAGAATACCATTGATGTGGTTGTTATAGAGTCCGGCAAGCCAATCCAACCCATAATGCTGATACTCTCGCAGAGTACCCCTGAGTAGATGCGGTATCGGCGTCTTCAAGCCAGGAGCGGGAGATTCACTTGGCTGAGCCGGCTTTTCGCCGGGCGCTTCGAAAGAAGAAACAGACTCGGGTTCAGAAGGTTTTGTTGCAAGCGTACCAGGAGATGCTTCGCTAGATGCGCCTCCGTTCTGGCGAAGTTCGTGCTCATCTAAATTATTGATCGGAGGGAGAGACTGGTGGCGATGACCTTCTTCAATTGCACCATTCGGTGCGTCAATTGCAACTGGATCTTGAAGAGGGGCTGAATCTTCGAGGAGAGCTGGATCTTCGGGAGGAGCAGCAGCAGCCATGTCCGCATCGGCCACATCATCTTGTCCAGTTTGCCTTCCCTCAGGAGCATCAGTTACAGGAGAATCATCGGCCGTCGTCTGAGAGATAGACCCCGAGTTTGAAGGACCATTCGGAACCAGAGAAACTTCATCGGCGTCCTCCAGTTCTTCATCGTCGTCTTCATCGGCTGAAACTGATTGCCCGTCATCGTCGAACCCAGAGCCATCTTCATGATTCGGATGAGCTAAAGAATCATCACCTTCTTCATCGTCAAGCTGGCGAGCATCGTTCAGCGTACGATCTTTTGATGAGAAGAATCCTAATAGTCCTGGTCCATCATCACTTTCCTCATCCGAGTCAGTGTCGTCGGCATCTTCGTCCTCATCACTGTCGCCCATATCATCATCCATGTCCGTAGATTCGTCTTCGCTATCATCAAGGAGCATTGGATCGACTTCGTCCAGTTCAATCTGCTCCAGTGCCGTTTCGCCCTGATCTTCTATTTCCTGAGACATATGTGGGGTATGTGCGCCATCGGAAGACTCGCTATCGTCGGAAGCCACAGATTCACGGTCTGAAACCAAAGTGGATTGGGGCAAATGAGCATACTTCTGCCGCAGCTCCTCCGCCGTCAACCCCTCATCATCGTCAACGTCGTCTTCACCCTCGGTTTCGGAATCCGTAGAGGACATGTTGCTTTCATCCTCTTCCTCATCGCTGGAAGTTGCATCCGTTCCACTCTCTTCGGCATCTGTTGAATCAGGGAAATCGCTCCCAGTCTCTCCAAGAATCTCCAGACGCCTCTTCTCGAACAGCATGGTAGATTGTTTGATTGCGCGATCTAAAGCCCGCTGGTCCTCCGCTTTCCGCTCTTCCTCCCAGCGTGCTAGACGCACACGATCAATCTCCGCCCGGGCCAAGTCGAACATTTTCTGAAGATCCTTAGCCAGCTGCTTGCGCTTTGCGCGCACCTCTTCCTGTTGTTCTCTGAGGATATCCTCTGGGCGCTTATTGCGCTTCCTCCAAGCCTCAGCACACCACTGAGCAAGAAGTCTTGCTGTATTGCGATGGCGTCGATGCTCCTGGTCAAGAAGCTTCTTGAAGTACAAAGCATGAGCGACGAGGTGGTCTTGATGTGAAAATTGTTGCGCTGGTTCTTCCTGTTGCTCAGGTATGTATGCGGAGCATACATCAGGACTCAGAAGACCGCCACGCTCCGTTGCTTCCAACACTCGACACCTCTTCCGAGCTTCCTCCAGAGCTGCCTCGGGCGTAAGGACTGCGCCGTCCTCTATTATTCCTTCCCGGCTGTCAAGCCATTCCCGAAAAGAATTATATTTCCGGGGGGCAACCACATGGGAAGGATGCTGAAACCCAATAACAGGCTTCTTGACTTTGATTCGCAGCCTCGGCACCCGCTGAGCCTGTTCATCACCCAACTCAGTCTCGCCTTTGATATCATTCCTCAGCTCATCAACTCCTCTTGTCCAGGTTGAAGTGACGTTCGAGGGAGATCGGTTCGATCGTGCCTTGTTCGAAATAGAGCCATTATGACCTGAAGTAACTGAACTTTGCGATCTCGTCCGTGAGTGAGTCTGCCTAGCTGCTGGAGATCGTGAGATACGGGGTCGTCTGGCACTCGCGCCCCTTGGAGTTGCAGTCCTCGGCGATCCAGTTGTTAAGGTGCCACTGGTATGTTTCCCATTTACTCCCGACTGTGACACACTCATGGACAGCGGCGACGAAGCGACGGCCTTTCCACCACCGGAGACATTCCTGTTTACGACAGATTTCTGCGCTGCACGCGTTTTTCGCTTGTCTGACGGAGGCTGCAACTCAAGGGGAACTGCATTGACTCGGGAAGACCTCCGCTTCCCATCCTGTAGGAATGAGGTCGGCCCATCAACACCCACTTTCTTCCAGGGAGGCGACGGCGGTCGGGGCGTTGAACGGCGCGAATTGTCTAATCCTGCAAGCTTTCGTCTCTTGGACGGAGGCCCCTCGGTCGGATCGGTTGCGACTTCATTTTCCTTGGACTCGGATGGGGTTAAGTCGCGATTCGCGGAATCAGGTGGACGGTCTAGAGTAGGGCTATCGAATGATTTGTCTTCTGTATCAAGAGTCACGCGTTCATCGTTGTGGTGTGATAGACCATTCAAGCTTCCGTCTTGCATGTCTTTTTACCACGGACGACAGGGGCCCTCTTTGCGGCTGACCCCAGTTTTCCCAACGAGGACGCGGTCGGACGGGATAAATTTAACATCAATAGATAGGTATGAACTGGTAGAGATGCCACAGAAAGTTTGGCATAGTTATCGGCAAGATAGCGTGGCTGGTAGTTGAAAAAGCACTCTGGTCGACAAATTGTATGAAGGAGTGGTTTTTTCATCTGGTGACGGAGGGTACGAGGAGACGTGTATGTAAGCGCGCCGGGGGATCTGGCAGCTGGTTGCCTGAGGCGGTAAGGCTCCCTCGCTATCGCTTCCGCAAACCTCCAATTAATCCGAACCCCGTCATTGCACTTCCACTCCCTCTGAGTGAGCATATTTGCCCTTCCTTTGCCCGCCAATCCATCAATTCGGCCTCTTAAGACAGCGAAACGGTAAGAATACATCTCCGAGTCTACCTCAATGTCGAATTTTAAAGGCCCTTGAATCATAGCTAAGAGTCGCGCGCAGATGCTGTCCTCGCGGATTTTGACCCGGCGCCTGCCCCAGGTTGCTGCTCGTTTTACCGCTCCCCGCGCCTCGTTTTCACAAGTCCGGAGCCTTTCGGCAGCTGACCTTGATGATCCTTTGCAGGTATGTCGTTTATCTGCGCCCCGGATGCTGGATCTTTCCCAATTGACACCTTCGGTCGGCTCTTAGAACGGCGGTTACCAGAACCCCCCTCGTGTGAAACGTGCTTTCAGAGACCCCTACGGCGACTGGTGGGATAAGCAGGAGAGAAGGAACTTTGGCGAGCCCGTTCATGAAGAGAACGAAATCCTCGGCGTCTTCAGTCCCGAGCAATATACCCATGTCACACCCCGCAAAGGCCTGTTCCAGATTGGAGCTTTCATCGCAACCTTCCTTACTCTCTGCGGCGTCGTGAGCCTGTACTATCCTGACAGGCCCAGCGCCCCCAGGACTTTCCCTGACGGCTTGGAGAAGGAGCTTGGAGGTGCGGGTGCTGTTCCGGTACGTTTATGAATCTGTCTTCGCAGCGTTGGCAGTACCGCATTAGAATCGTACTGACATTGATGTGCAGGCTCGCAAGCCCAGCGAGGACTCTTGGTAGTCGTTTGATTTCATATTGTGTAAATACTACAGTGCTGTTTTTCTTTTACGGTTTCAATCAAAGGTCTGATTGTCGATTCATATTAAGCTGAAGGACGATTCTGTGCCTCTATTGTTCGGGGATGAATCAGGTTCTCACACTGCCAATATTTGAGTCCAGAGGGTTTCTAGTCCTATATGTGATATGACATTGTTGCCATGTCGATCGTTGGCTTGCAGGTGCCCATAATGTAGCACGTCCTGAACCAAGACAGACCAAAAACTGCAGCCGATTGGCCGTCGGGAGAACAGAAGATAGGTAGATGGAGATCAGGTTCTATGGGCGTCAAGCTATTGCAGAGGCCTCGCCAAACTTTCACTCTAAACCGGAATAAAGAGAAGATAGCGACCGCTGGGGGACGCTCTACTGAAGTACATACCGAGGCAGAGTATTGTATGTACCATTATAGCCGCGCTCATATTATCTGCGTCTCAACAATTCACATAGCTTTCCAATAAGTGGTCAATAATAATCCTAGTAGGAAATCAGAAATGCTTAGCTCGCGACTAAGGCCGGCGCTTTGCTGAGCGGTGCGACACTGTCCGAGGCCCTTGGGCAGAACTGCCGCCGTAACTACGTCAATTTGTAGGGAAGCTTGTGTTTCAGGTGCAACAAAAACATCCCTCCCGCACCCCTTTCTTAAACAAACTTGAAGGGTCAACCCCTCACCTCCATCCCGCATTCCTGATTCTGCGATTCGACCCTTCATTTCGCGGTTTATGAAAGTTGATTCAACTCAGCACGCGCTGGCTAGTGGTTTGGTCGTGAATCCTCTATCCATGGTCTCCGCACCTTCCCCTCTCCTTGAGTGCAGTTGATTTGGAAATAGAAAGAGGGAGAGAGAGAGAGCGAAAATCTCCTCATGTCGACATCATCCACTCAGTCCCGAGGCATCAACCGACGGATTAACAGTCTTCAGAATGAAGTTCGTCATTCCCGCAATCTGTCTGCGTCGCGCAGGCGCCCGGTGAACTCTTCGGCCGCATACAGTTATGCTCTACGTGTCGCGTATCTCACCTACCTTCTGAACCCTCGCTCTCGTCGCATACAGAATGTGTCTGCCGCTCCGCCATCGCGCCCGAAGCGGGCGTCAACTTCCTTCCATGATTTGATGAGCGATTTCTCGCTGGTGAGAGATTCGAAGAGCACGAGGTTCCCCAATGGTTTCGTGTCTGAGCTTGAGAAGAGGTTGACGGGAGTTCTTATGGGAAAAGAGAGAAGGAAGGAATATCAAGATCACCTGGTCGTGAGGACATTCGCCGCTTTTCTCAACACTTTGAAAGATCAGTCGTTCAAGAAGCGGATGGAGAAGGATCGCCGAGCGGAGGATCTCGTCCTTATTTTCTACTCAAATGCGACGAAAGAGCTGAGTAAGGGGAAAGATTCAGATGACGATAGTTGGAAATTTATGGTGGATAGACATGTCGCCCTTTTTGTTCGACTGTTTGCGCTGATCCTGAAGGACCATGACTGGGACAAGGATCGGCCTGAATTGGCAAACAGGTTATCTGTTCTAGAGAACAAACTTCTTTCCCAAGATCATGATCTTATGCAAGCGAGCGGACCGACGACGGCACTTGAGACCACCACTTCCCTCAGCTACGATGTTAAAGACATGCCCCTCGTGCAGCATGTCGCGAAGATATTCGGCACAAGTACCCACCAGGTCCAATCCGACATTGACAAGAACAGAGGCGTATGGACCGAAAAGGCAGCTCTTCAGGACTTGAAAACTTATCAGGCTCACCTGAATCTTCAGACGCGGAAGACGCTGTCCAGGGAAGATTTTGATAACGAGGAAGCTTATGAACACTGGAAAAAGAGTGAGGGCCCGGATTTGTCGCAGATGATGCTGGCTATCGTACAGTCAAATCCAGAGCTCGCAAAAAGTACCCCAGGCGGTGCACTTCCGCAGTTCAATGCGAATGCCGGTGATCAGAGCAACGATCCGAACGCTGGACCACTATCCCGAACGATGTCTGACCGGCCGGTCTCCTACGTGATTGACCAACCCATCGACCTGAGTTCTCTGTCGTTGTCCGATGACCCAAACAATGATTCTGAGGAATCAGATACGTACACCTTCATACCGTCGGATCCGAGATCAATGTACAAATTTATTCTGGGTCTGACACTGAGTCACGACCTAAAGGATCGTGAAATCGAAGCTACTCAAGCTACTTCGGAAACTCCATCAATGAAGCTACTCTCGAAACAGTCCACAGAACTGCTGAATGAAGTATGCCTTCGCTGGCGAATACCTAGCTTTTCTAGGGTTGTATTGTTCCTAGACGTCATAAGAACAAAGTTCGTGGACAACGAGATTGATCTTGACACTCTTGATTCTGCATTTACATTTGTGAAAGAGACACCTCCGTCAGAGGGCAAGAAGCGACACAGTTTTATGGCATCTGTTTTGTTTGACAGGAGCAAATGGACAGTCCAGGATCTTCTGCTGATGCAACAGCTGCTATCCTCTCTCCACGAAGCTTTACTCCGGGAACTGTACGATGTAATGATGGATTGTTTTGAAGCTAAGCCTCGTCCTATTGGCCCGGTGATGTACGTCTTGGAGAACCACATACAGCTCGACCCGAGCTACACCGAAGACTTGCAAGATATCGATCGATTCCGCTCCTATGTGCAGGACGGTCTCGCGCAAAAGGCAACTGAGAAGTACCAAGAACTTTTAGGGCAGATTGTCCCAGTGGAGGCGGAGACCTGGGAGCCAAACCATGTCATCCAGCTCGGCGATGCCATCATGAAACTCGCACAGAAGATACGGAAGCGATATCGAAATAATCCGGAGATTATGGGGTAAGAGGCTAATCCTGAGTTGCGCACTCTTCAAGACTGACAGACTTTAGGGTGAATCCCTATAACCTTCTACTTACAAATATCCTCCCCATATTTGCGGAAGACGCTCACGAGATGGTTGTCAGAATTGTGGAACATGCCAAATCGAGAGGGGAGGATGTTGAGCTGGAAGATGGCTTTGACTTGTACAAACAACTGACAGCAACGCGCCGGCTCTTCGTAGAGGCCTTTCCTGAGTAAGACACCCGTTCGTCGTTGTGGTGGATTTGTTGCTAACGTTGGAACAGTGTCCCTTTCCCATTCCACGTGGAAAGTCTTCTGGAAGAGTTTGTATGGCGCTGGATTCGCTTAACTGATCAGAAGGTCATGGACTGGGTTGAACAGGCAATTAGACAAGATTCCTTCACTGTCCGGGCAGGCGACTGGACAGATGTTGTTCCTGAGGACTACCGACACAGCGTGTCGGTAATCGACATATTCCGCTCTCTCAATCAAGTGATTGAACAGATGATTCAACTTGGGTGGGATGACGACTTGCAGTACGCAAAATTTATGACTGCCCTTTCCAAGTCTATCGGGAAGGGTGTGGCACGATACTGCGAAGCGTTGGAGCAAATGTTCTCCAGGGAAATGGATCGACTATCTCCTGATCAAGAGGCAGCCATGAATCAGACTACTCAAGAAAAGATAATGCAAATGGCGAAGGAAGCATGGACAAGTAAGGAAAAAATTGAGCCTTTCCAATTTTTTCCTGAGGTAAGCTTGCGATATCTTCAAGTGCATTCGCCTGGTCTCGCGTATCTGACCGAGAATGATAGTCTCTCGTCAAATTGAATAATATCGAATATGCCCTCTCGCAGCTCGACAAGCTTGAGCGTGAGATCAATGTCGACGGATGTGCGGAAGTGATTGCACAGCATGCGGCCCCGACGCTACAGAAAATCCGCAAATCAACGACCTACGTTTTCACAATCAAGGTCGTAGAAGCCGAAGATCTCAAAGCCTGTGACATGAATGGCAGCAGTGATCCCTACGTTGTTCTCACAGATGAGTATCAGAAGCGAATTGCGAAGACTCGAATCATCTACAACAACCTGAACCCGCGATGGGATGACGCCGTCGACATAACAACACAAGGGCCGCTAAATATCATTGCGACCATCTGGGACTGGGATGCAGTTGGTGATCACGATTATGTTGGCCGCACATCGATCAAACTCGATCCGGTGCATTTCAGTGATTTTCTTCCGAGGGAGTACTGGCTTGACCTAGATACCCAGGGCAGACTGTTACTTCGTGTCAGCATGGAAGGCGAGCGCGATGATATCCAGTTCTATTTTGGCAAAGCGTTTCGGACATTAAAACGTACCGAAAGAGATATGACTCGCAAAATCACCGAAAAGGTAGGTCATCCTTCCATAGCCGACGGACTCGTCTTCAGGACATTGACCATTCTTCAGCTTTCTGCGTACATCAGTCATTGCTTGTCTCGACGAACTCTCAGATCCTTGTTGTCTAGAGGTCTCAGCATATCTAGTGTGTCTAACTTCCTCAGCCGAAATCGCCCGCAAAACGCTACAGCAGCTCCATCCGCTATAGAAGTGGAGAATGCGCTCAAACCACTTTTTGATTATTTCAACGATAACTTTGCAATCATGAACAAAACCCTTACGTCCGAAGCAATGAAGATGGTCATGGCGCGCCTGTGGAAAGAGGTTCTTGCCACCATCGAAGGCTTGCTGGTACCTCCGTTGTCGGATAAACCTTCTCACCAGAAACCTCTTACGATGCAAGAAGTTGACATTGTGTCACGTTGGCTTGTACTTCTCTTGAATTTCTTCCATGCTGTTGATGAGGAGACTGGTGAAGCCCACGGCGTCTCACTTGATATTCTGAAATCGCCCAAGTACCATGAGATCCAGACCCTGAACTTTTTCTATTTTGAACCCACGGAGAGCTTGATCCGTACTTCTGAGCGCATGGCATCAGCGACAATATCACGGCAGCAAGGGAATAAGAACCGAGCGTCAGCGCCACCACATATCGGATCTGGGGTAACTGGCAGCGTTCTTGGGGTGCCCAATACACGGCGAGTCAAGAGCATCATGCTGTCGCGGAATCTCGGAACAATGAAAAAGATGAAAGAGGAGAGAAGGCGCGAGGCTCAGGCAGAACCGAATGACGATATGATTTTACGGATCCTCCGTATGAGACCAGAAGCAGCTGGATATCTACGCGATCGAAGCCGTCAAAAGGAAAGGCTCGCAGCTGCTGCTGCTGCGGATGCTATCGTGAAGCAAAGTCTTATGGCAGGTATGGGTGGAAGGATGGCGGGCACTCTTGGACGAAGATAACTTGGGAGGTGCTGGCATGATTGCTTCCATTACTGAATGACCTTTTCTTGCGCTTGTCGTCCTTGTCTGCAATTCTGCATTTCACCATCATTCAAGCACATGATGTTTATGATTCCCAATTTTGTTTGCTTGGCGAGTTTCAGATGCGATTATGATTATTTCGCAGGATTGATGGTGTTGAATATGAAACCTAGACAGCAAACATATAACGAGAATCTAATTGTTAATGAGAATATAGTTCACGGAGCTATTTCATCATGGTTGAATTTCATTCGTCTCTCATTTGGGAGAAATTCGTCTTTATACAGACAACCTTTTTCTGGTGATATGATCCGGTTTACTCCAGAGCAATGCACTCAATCTCAACCGGCACCCCCTTAGGAAGCTGAGCAACAGCAACAGTGCTACGAGCAGGCTTGTGGGTGAAGAACTTCTCATAAGTAGCGTTCATCTCAGCGAAGTCGGCCATATCAGTAAGGAAGACCTGTGACAGAGCCAGCAGTCAGCACCAACACCACACTCCGCCCAATTGTTAAATCACGAGAATAACGCACATTGACCTTGACGATCTTGTCGACGCTGGATCCGGCAGCGTCGAGAATGGCCTTGATGTTGTTGCAGCAGGCCTGGGTCTTTTGGCCGATGCTGCCCTCGACGAGGTTGCCGGAAGCGTCAGCGGGGATCTGGCCGGAGATGAAGAGCTGGCCGTTGGCGCGGATGGCTTGGGACTAGGACAGCGAGTAGAGGTCAACCGTGTGTCTTGGATTCATGGGGATTGGTATGGGGACGGAGATTCGAGTTTCGGACTTTCGACTCTGGGGTTCGGTGTAGGACTTACGTAGGGGCCGGCAGCTAAAGTAGCGATCAATTGATTAGCATACTTGGGTTCAATTTGTTTTCTACACCGGGACAGGAGCCCGGAAGGTCAATGGTGGATCAGACTTACGAGGGCAGGCATCCTTGCTGAATACGGGAGTCATGCCAGACATGTTGACGGATTGGTGGTGAAATGGGGCTGTGTATGTGTGAGGAGTACGGGAATGAGCAATGAATCCAGGAGATGAGGTTATAAGACGAGATAGAGATGAGGAGTGGTATCGGGAGAGAAGACGAGAGCTGCTTTTAAGCATGAGGGGCGGAGGGGTTGTGTGAAGTTAGCTCTATCTTATTCCGCGGGAAAGTTGTCGATGGTTCGCTCCCCACTGACATTCCCCACCAAATGATAATGTCATAAGAAAGGCGCATCTGGCTTATCGAAGGATCACTTAGTATCAGTCGGATTGTATACCAGGCTAGAATGCTTCCAAAGCTAAGGTTCAGAAATCAAATGGTATGTAGACTAGTGTACAAAGGTATCACATTCAAATCATGACGTCGTTAGGAAAGTATTGCCACGCAAGCTAGACAAAATATTTCCGATGCGTTCTTCGAGACAACTACTGACTTATATCTCAGTTATGATGGCTTGCTTGGCACTGTATTGCCCAATTTGTGCAGAAACGATGCAGTTTGCTCCGGTGAGAACCCGAAGAAAACCGGTCCGTTGAAGACGACTTTTGCGGACGAGGTCGGGTTGATTTGGCCAGTACGGAAATAGCCATCCGCGCTGTCTTCGTCCGGTGGCCGAGCAGTGTTCGGAGTCTCGCTCTTGCTCGCTTCGTTACGGAATGTTTCAATCTCCAGATCGTGCTTTGGGTCGTTGGCTTTGGGGGCATCGTGGCCGAAAGGACACCGACCAGTTCTCACGCCAGAACGGAAGATATTGGCAGGGTCCGCAGTAGCGGCACGATCAGAAGATTCTTTGGATGACTGTTTGGCAGAGCCTGAGGGCGGAGCAGGCGGCGAGTGCATGGCAGCTGTGAAAGAAGGTTGGGAAACTGGAACCGGTATTCCCCAAGGCCTGCTTGGGGACTCGCCAACACGCACCTCGCGCAAAGGTCGGTCAAAATGTCCCTTTCTCTCATCATCACCATCGCCTGAGCCTGGTGCTTCTTGTTCGTTGGCAGAGCTGGGTGTTTCTTGCTCGGGCGATTTCATTCCAACATCTTCCGCCCACTTTTCAACTCGTTCAGCGGAGGAACTGGATGCTGGTGTGCCGTCCTGGCCATGGCCTGGCAGGAACGCTTGATGTTTGACTGACAAGCCTTGGATCATACTGATAAGGTTACCATACTTTGCGTCGAGTTGCCGCATCGTCTGAGAATCTTTCTGGTAACGTTGAACGCATATCGCATGGCTGCGCGGGATCTCGTGCTTGTGTCTCTCGACATAGTCGGCAATCTCCTCTGGACTATGCTTGTCCATGAATCTGATTGGACACCTAGAAACAGGGCATCTGGTTGAACTCGACTTCGCGGAAGTCGTTAAACTAGAGCGTCTATCACTCTGTTCAGCTTTAATGGGATCGACGTCCTGGTGCCCGCACGTGTCAGCGTCCTGGGTAGCATAGGTATCCTCGATCCCCTGAGACTCCCCATTTTCAGATGGCTTATTGTTAGGCTTCGCAAAGGGACAACGCAGACTTCCCTGCGTGCCCTTGGTGGTGAAGTCTTTTTCTAGGTTGCCTGATAGGCCAGCTCTCGTCGCAACATAACATGAATTGGATTCGGGGAGCTGCTCATCATCGTTGGGGCGATTTATTGCTCTGCAGCACTCCAGTCCTTCCTTTATAGCAGTAAGTGCCTCGCTTTTTACGTTTCCAGATTCTGCAAGTGCCTTGATTACATCCAGGGGATTTAGGGATTGGTTATGAAGGGGTTCGTATTCGGCATTTCGACCGAGGATCTTCTCCGCGACGATCTTCGTGTGTGTATTGGTTTCATTAGGAAGTTGGTCTGCTAACTTGAGGTACTATCGGCACATGGTGTCAGCATACATGCGTTTTAGAATAGTGCAATCGACAACATAAGTGATTCAAAGTCTCATCAGATAATACATGACTTTATCCGTCACCGCCGCAGAAGCGACTCCTGATCTAGAGCTAATCATTTTTTCTCATCATCTGAGACAACAGGGAAGGGCTATTGGCAATAAGGACGCAGGTGGGGATATAAATTTACCTCATCATGTGCATATCTCAGCCTCTGATGCAGGACTCTTTCCTTGCAGCCTAGGTGTTGAATGGTAAGCAAGAGGGCTTCGAAAGATCGAGCTAGAGTTTGCAGCTGCAGATCCTGCTGCATATCATTGACAGCAGAGGCGGGTGACATATTTCTCTGAGTGAAGATATTTACTGAGTATGAGACAGTACATCAACGGTCTCATATAGCACATTCTGCGTCAAGCAGAAGCGCGACTTGGGAAATTATAAAGGAGAGCAGTGAGAAGAAGAGAAAAAACGTGGTTTTTGTACCGATGCCTGAAGCTGTTTTAGCGTCCATCTAAGCGAACTGGTCCGTGCGCCCCAAGTCACGTGGCATCTTCTCGCCGGGCAAGTATATCGGCGTCTTCAACGTCACGAACTATCTGCTAAGTGTGCTATCATGTCTCGACTGAGATGTATGGCGTTCCCTTTTGGTCGGAACTGTGCCGATAGCCCGTAGATGTGGCTGATTCGATAATTCTAAGGATTATTGGGGACAGGTAACAGATCCGTCGGAATATATATCGTTAAACAGGCCATATACAAAACCATTCAGCATCGTGCCGAGCGGGAATTGCCGATCAGAATCATACGAAAGAGTAGTCAAGCTATTACACTTCGGATGAATATCCTCCAAGCCCATTCCATGGGGCAACATGGCATTGTGGAAGATCGAGATCAGACGTCCAGCCCTGGAAGTTTTGCGATGCTAATCTTGCTGTAGGTTCATGTAGCCAAATTTCTCGCTCCCTGTCGTTAAAGCGGCAGCCGGGCTAGCTCAATCGGTAGAGCGTGAGACTCTTAATCTCAAGGTTGCGGGTTCGACCCCCGCGTTCGGCTTCACTTTTTGCTTTTAGCGTTTTTGGAAAGTCAATATCATGAACAAGCTTTAATTATAAAACCCCGTTTCACTCCTCTTCCCCGCGGTCGATTCCGATTGCTCCGAACCGTCAGCAGGGCTAACTGTCAAGGAGTTTGCAGGCATTGGACAAGTCACAGAGCAGTTAAGGCGGGCCGCCTTCAAGCCATCATCAGGCTGGAGTAGGAAGTATGGAGACCGCCAGGACTTTGTCGATTGAGGACCTCAAATGGCAGCAGATGCCTTAGATGACGGTAGCTCAAAGAACTTGATAGTAGGGTTTTTGATCACACGGTCTAGTAGATAAGAAGGACATGCGGGTCGACAAGCAATAATAGCCTCGACATCATATTGTCCACGATTGCCTCACCGTAGAGGAGTAGACTCATAGAGCACTCTTGCCGCCGACCGACCACTAAAGCAGCAGCCGGGCTAGCTCAATCGGTAGAGCGTGAGACTCTTAATCTCAAGGTTGCGGGTTCGACCCCCGCGTTCGGCTATCTTTTTTGCCTTGTTTCCACTCATTCTTTACCGCTGCTCCAAACGGAAGGCTACAGAGTAGGGTTAGAAAGGTATTTATGCGGTCTTTGCGGCAGCCCCTGACTTTCGAGGTTGTCCAATTCAGGTGCCATACTCCGTCGCTATAAAGCGAAAGCTTGTCAGATGGATCGACACCATACCTGAAGACAGGCCGGAATAACCAGAGATAACCCGGAAGAAGTCAAAATTACCAAGGTCCTGATCTCCCAAGTGTTCCAAGCATCAGATTGAGTGTGATACATACGGCTACAACTCGGAGCCCCAACATGCGCTACAGCCATATTAGATCCCCGTGTACGCCACGCATGAGTAGTGTGCAACGGACTCCAACATGCATGATGGCTGCAGCAGCGGCTGCAGGGCGGGAAAATTGCTGTAACTTGTAAGAGTGTAAGTATGAGGTGTGTAGCACGGCAGCACCGGACAGGCTTCACGGATGTCAAGTCAGGTACAGGACCCTCTGCGTAATCTTTACTGCTAGGTGTTGTCCTGAATTGTCTAATGACAGGAACTGTTATTGTCGCCACACGGCGAGGTATATGCGGAACAGTAGATCCTTGCACATGCTACTAGTAAATGACTGTAAAGTGTTGAGCATATGGAGCACAGAGTTCTATTCATTAATAGAATACCAGTCGGAGGTACCCGGTTGCGTACGAGGTCTCTGATTTAAAGACTAAGAGAAGGCTAATCAATATCCCGACGATTCTAACCACATCCTGGCTGGAACCGAGATTGGAAAAACAACGATAGCTTCCTGAAGTGGGCTGGAGAGGAGACTAGATCCCGTAGTGCGGAAAGGACAGAGCTAGTCCATTCGGACAATCCGAGCGCTGCACGATGGATGATGAACCCTTCCTAGACGGGTGTTCAGCGGATATTAATCCATTAATGTTGAGATGTTTGCACAGTATCATTGGAGTGGAAGTGGACAAGCTGTCCTTGTCAGCATTTGAGCCCGATCTAAGCTGCAAGCCATAGGGTTGTATGATACCAATCGGGTGCGATTTCTCGATGACTTTCCCTCTCATGCTTTCCGGATGCCACACTGGCTTTGCAACTGTGACATTGTATTTACCTTTAACCAGATCCTGTATGATGTCCATCCGCTTGCCGAGCCGTGTATCACTTCATCGTGCAATCTGAATGCAGCCAAATGGAGACGATGAAGGGTGAGGCAGTATTGATGCAGCACAATTGGTCATACATACTCAGACATCTATGGGTGTTTATAGATGTCAGGAAGATAATCCAAGAATACCAGGACAGGTATCTCCGATACCACAGCGTGCAAATGTAGCTAGTAGTTTTGATCTGATTGGTAGTACTCGTCCGATGCAGACAATGCAACAATAACACAACAATTATCTAGTGGCTGGCGGAAGTGGAGAAGCCATGTTGGCTTGGAGTAACTTCAGTGGCAGCTCGATTAGGACGATTGTCACAGTCCGAGCTCTCTGTAGAGTGCAGTAGCTTGACCCTCCTCTAGATAGAAGACAACGATTGAGGGACGAGAATTTACCTCTCCAAGCAGAAGTGGCGGAGTGATCAGTCCCTAAGGATCCACACGTTCAGACCGCAAGTTGGAGATGGACACTGGGTAGATATCTACAGCTCAAGAACCGGGGACGTAAGAGTAGAAGTAATGATTGATTATGAATATCAGGAAGTCCGTTATTAGTTGGCTCAGATATGTCGAATTGGATACAAATATCCAGAACCAATAATGTAGAATGCAGTTGATGTTCACATCACCAACCCTTCGAGTCATAGCATGAGAGACGGAAGGTCTAGAAGGTGGGAACTGTCCCAGATGAGGGGAAGGGGCGTTGAATCTAGCGTATCATGTCTGGCGAGAAAATTGCATGGATGGCACTAAGATATGCGCAGATGGAGCGCTCTTTGATAGATAGACATAGACTGATAATTCGTGAAGAGGGGCAGAAGAGTGATCTCTGTTGTGTCTCACAAGGTGGCATGGCACTTGCGATCAATGCATCTTGAATAATGACGGGGAATAAGGAAAATCCATCAGAAGTGTCTGTTAATACATTCTCTTCATCCCTGTAGATGGGCTGATGGTTCTAGACTCTGCTGCCTGTGAGATATACGGATGGAGGGGTCATTGATGTATGTATGGATCTTGAAAGACATGGATCCTCCGCGTGGAGGGGTCAGTACTTTTGTACTGGCTGCGTTGCCCTCTTACTGCTTCTCAATGCTGAAGTCCTTGAGATTATAAGAGAGACATTTGCACAGTTTTGATATAGATGACTTTGAATTATATATCCACTATTATAGTTTATACCATGACTGAAGTTGATATTGAGATTAAATGGAAGACATGAAATAGTAACTGTGTAAATCCAATACATCCCTCGCTCCCAGCGATCGTCGCATATTTTTCTTGGGCTTATCACACCAGTTCAAACTATTTTTACACTTTTTTTTTCCTTACCCTGTCCCTCTTCCGATCTCCCTCACCCCTCATCCCCTGTCC
Organism: Aspergillus hiratsukae; assembly: GCA_014281905.1. Lineage (NCBI taxonomy): Eukaryota > Fungi > Ascomycota > Eurotiomycetes > Eurotiales > Aspergillaceae > Aspergillus > Aspergillus hiratsukae. Next base: position 96,350 of record JACBAD010002028.1, read on the forward strand.
TTTTCTCTCGCTCTTTTTTTATTTTATACATCGCCTCCTTTTTATCGCCCCTTTTCCTTGTTCCTCCTCCTCTTCTCCTTTCCCTTTCTCCCTCTTCTTCACCATGTCCGAATCAATTCCCTCCCAATCCACCCAAACTCCAGATGCCGCCGCCACCCAAGTCGCCGGACACCCCTCCTCCCATCCCTCCCGCACCACCGAACTCTCCGGTCTTAAAGTAAGACTCCGCGCCGCTCTGCGCCAATTCCCCGACTTTCCGTCTCCTGGCATTCTCTTCGAGGATATCCTTCCTATCTTCGCCGATCCCACCTTGCACGAAGCCCTCCTCCGCTGTCTCGAACTGTACATTCTCGAAACCCACCGTGACCAGAAGCCCGATGTTATCGTTGGGCTGGAGGCTCGAGGCTTCCTTTTCGGCCCTAGCTTGGCCTTGAGACTTGGCGCGAGCTTTGTCCCTGTTCGCAAGCAGGGTAAGCTGCCCGGTCCTTGTGAGACCCAGGGCTATGAGAAGGAGTATGGCCAGGACTTCTTCCAGATGCAATCCGACGCCATCAAGCCTGGCCAGAAGGTTATCGTTGTCGATGACATTATCGCAACTGGTGAGTTTGATCTGTCTTGAATTTGCCCTTCATTCGTTGACTTGGTTACAGGCGGCTCTGCCTACGCTGCCGGACAGCTCGTCAAGAAGATGGGCGGAGAGCTCATGGGATTCATCTTCATCCTGGAGCTGGAGTTCCTCAATGGACGGGAGAAGCTTCCTGCCCCGGTGTACACTCTTCTCTCCGGTCAGGAGAGTAAATATCTGTGATTGTCTATCTGACAATTGACATGATTGATGCCATATATTTAATGATCTCGCACCCGACCTCCCTTGTCACTAATGCGCTAAAATGAACATTCGAAACAAAAAAATGATCGTCGAAAACGTTGGTCCGCTTTTGAACTCGACCATCTCGAAGGCGTCGACACTAATTGAGATGATGCGTTGTCGACTGGTCTGAAAAATTCCTGAGATACAGCAGCCACATGCCTCGGGTGGAGCTTGCCCTACGATGCGGTACAGTTACCATCCCCAAATCAAATACTCGCGGGTCGATCTTACGTGCTGAGTCCTACAAATGGGCCGATTCTACTTCCCAGGGGTACTGCAGAACTCTGCCGAGGCTCGAGCACAAGTGCTTGCCTTCTATACAGTTCCTATATCGTCTGAATAGGGTGGATATTGTTAGTGCCTGTGTCTACGGCTACGGTCCCTTTGAAAGAATTACATCTTGATACACTGATAGACCGATATTTTGATATATACCTCTGAATCAATGCATCTGCTCGTTTAGATAGCTACTATACTTGGTATCGTATCTCCGTAGACTCATGCAGGCAACCCTCGAGTCCAGCAACTAATTCAATGGTATCGCTTTCCTCATAACCTCCTCTGCCCATTGTTTCGGGAAGCCGATCGACACGGCCTCCCGAATCGCCCGGTTCATGCGTGGGATATACTCATCCCGGGGAAAACCCAGCCGCACCCGCTCCTCATCCACATACACCAGCACCGTCGTAACTTGCGGCCCGGACGCCGCCACCGCAGCGGCGCCCATCCTCAACACCCGCTGCTCCTCATCCAGCCACCGCGTCACCGTCGCCGGCACATACCACTTATTATACTCGCCACGCCCCTGCTCCCTCGGCCGAATCTCAACAGCCACCTTCTTGTCGCATCTCGACGGCCCCGCCGCATGATCCACCCCCTCATACCCATCCAGCAACAACTCATCCGCCGGATCCATCTCATACAATACCCCAAACACCGCATCCTCGTCCCCAGAAACAGGAACCTCGTCCCCCTCGCTGAACTGCCGTCCGATCCGCAGTTCCCCCGGCGGCAAGACGTTCGCGTACCCCGCCTGACAAATCATCCACCGCCAGTGGTCCAGCCGCGCGATGGCGACGGGCTTGGAGGAGAGGGTGGGGTTGCGTACGCAGCGGAGGTGCATTTGTGTGAAAGAGAGG
>JACBAD010002027.1:0-95973 GCA_014281905.1 Aspergillus hiratsukae
CGGTAGACGCCTAGACAGGTTGGGGCGGGGATGCAGGTTGTTAGGGTTGAGGTTGAGGAGGGGGCGGTGCGGGTGTAGGTTGTGCAGATGCTTGGGGCGGGACAGGGTTCGCTGCCGCAGAGGTTGGCGGGGCAGCCTGGGGATGCTATCATTTCATTTCATTAGTACAGTATACTTTGTCTCTGTCTAGGTTAAGTTGCTGAGGTACCTGCTGCAAAGTTGAGGAGGAGGATGGTTGCGAGGTGGGAGAGATGCATTGTATTGTGTTTGCTGTAGTCTGTAGATGGTGGTGATGGTGATTGCGGATAGATCAGTGAATATACAACTATATATATTCAAGACTTGAATGACGATGATGATGATGATGATGATGAACAGCTGACAGTGACAGTGACAGATATTCTGCCACTGACTGTCAGAATAAACGCTGTTTGGTCGCGTTTCAGGGTGTTTGAGACCTGTCGAATTGGAGGATGTCGGGCTCGTATAGAAACCTTTCTGCCATGTCATGACAATGAATGTGTCTGAGGCACTCGGGGCTTGAGAGCTAATGCCTTAGATTTTGGACACAATCATTAGTTTTATGTATTTGTTTAGTAGAGAAGAATTGAAGGTTTGGTTGAGTAGCTCGGCGTTGCTCAACTTTGATCATGCGCAGTCGAGGTTGTCCAAATAGAACATAGAACATGGCATAAGATGCAGAAGCTAACTCGTTCCAGCTCTATGTCCATCAAGATGCAGAAATACTGTTACATTCCACATGTCTCGTGCTCAACTATCGACTTCCAGTGGTATCAAGTACCTCCTAGAGGCAATTCACGAGGGGATCGGATATCCCGATTCAGCTAGTAATAGTACAATAACGCTATACACACACACATATCATACACAACCCAACCCTCACGTAAATCTAAACAACCCCCGGAGCCTCTTCCCCACTCTCCCCCAGAAATCCCGCCCCGGCGCCTCCTCAAACTCCTTCACTACATTGTCGTAGTGATCCGGGTTGCTCGCCGGCCGCCGCAGCTTCGGTGGTAACGGGTAGCGTCTCGCGTAGCGGTCTTCCAGTAATGACGAGAGGGCATTGAGCGAGGCTTCTGAGATTTCAACCTTGGGGGAGGGCTGTTGTTGCGGTTGTGTGCTTGGGAGGCGGGATTGGAGGTAGGTTTGGACGGAGACGGAGGCAGGGCGGACGGCGTCGGTAGGCCAGTGTTTGAGGAGATGGGAGATTCGGTTTATTGTCTGTGGGTTCAGAGTCAGTTGTTAGTGTGGTCTTTGCATGTGGTGTGGACTGTGGACTTACTTGTTTGCTCATTGTGAACTAATGTATCCTCGTAACAGAAGGATAGGTAAATTAGTCCGATGGTACTCTGAGAGATAGATCAGAGGATCACAGTGTAAAGGCGATAGATGTGGTTTTGCTGTGAACTTTTGATAAAGTACGGAGTACCTCTCTAGATGATGATGATATCGGAAAATCGGAGATGCCCCAGGCTGCCATTTCCGCCACTAGTCCACTTTCAGCCACAGCCACAGCCACAGCCACAGCGGCTCTCTGCCTGATTAGTGAGGAATGAGGACTGACATTACGGTAGACGGTCGGTCGATCCCCTTCCATCTACATCCTAAGCAACGCCTCCAAGTATCGATTGTTTCCTCATCTCTGCATCTCTCTGACATTCTTTCATCAGCTTCTTTCTCTCGTCACAGTTGTCGTTTCTTTTGTTTCAGTGCTGTTGTTACACTCCGAGTGCCCTACGTGCACCTGCTCAGCTCGTCATGAGCTCGCAGCGTTATCAGAGGGTAAGCGCAACTCATCTATTTCGACAGATCCCTCGGTCAGTAAAAGCAATAGTACTGACAGGACAGGTTAACGCCCACGACGAGGACGACGAAGTTGCTTCTCATTCGTCGATTCCTCTGCAAACTGCCTCTACGCCCACTCCCTCGTCTCCGCCGCCCTCGTTCCACTCTCGTTCCTCTTCCTTGTCAAGAAGACTTCTCCAGAATGACCCCCATCGAAGCGATGCAGACCAGACCCTTGCCGACGCCTTTGGTGATGGAAGCGATTCCGAGGCAGATGACGAACCCGATGACCGACAGCGACTGATGCGCGCCCATCCGGAGCAGTCTTCGGTCAGTGGCGGAGAGGCTGCTCCTTCGTCTGCCGCCAACGAACCACCGTCACAGAGAAACCAGTCGAGCTCGACACTTCAAAGAAGACCAACAATACTGCCTAGTTTCAGCACACCCCCATCAGGCGCAGGTCGCGTGATCAGTTCGTCAAATGACGGCGTCTTTGCCAACCTGGCTGCCAAGCCAGAACGGGGAGAGAAGAACGAGGATCTCCCTCCGGTAAGCTACATCCTGACAGCAACAGACGCAAAGGTCGCAAAACTGACGTCTACTTCTAGTCCTACGAAGAAGCAGCCGCAGACGCCACCCCACCGTACTGGGAGACCACCATCTTGGCTCCCGGTATCTCGTCCGATGAGGTTTATGTGGATGGACTACCCGTCGGCTCGGTCTTCTCCTTCGTTTGGAACGCCATGATCTCCATGTCCTTCCAGCTGGTCGGCTTCCTCCTGACCTACCTCCTTCACACCACACACGCCGCGAAAAACGGCAGCAGAGCTGGTCTCGGCCTCACATTAGTGCAGTATGGTTTCTACATGAAAGGGAGTGATGGGGGATCGGGTGATGGCGGTTCGGACTATGTGCCCCCTCCGGATCCCAACAGCCACAACTTTGATCCAACTTCAGTGTCTGATGGTTCATCCGGTGGCGGCGGTGGCGGCGGTGGCGGCGGTGCGGTATCCGATATCACGACGAGCGAGTGGATTTCGTATGTCTTGATGATTGTCGGTTGGTTCATTCTGATACGCGCCGTCAGCGACTTCTTACGGGCCCGGCGGCATGAGCAACTAGTACTACAAAGCCCCGAGCGCGGTCTCAGCGTTCCGGTCATCGCGGAAGGCGAACGGTCCGAAACGGTTGTATAGACAGATCAATCGATGCAACCCATTCAGTCATGGACTAGTACAGAAAGCGGATCATTCAGCGGATGGATTGGAGTTTATATCTGATATCCTTGGTTTATCTGGTCGGGTAATGGGACTCGGGCTCTCTCCTTCATTTTTATTCACGTCTCATTCAGTAATTATGGGTTCAGCAAAGGGCATAGTTTCTTTGTAGCTATTTCGTTCGAGATACCAATTCGATGGAAACTGGCTTTGCCATTGGGCTCATAGATCAGCAGTCGTACGCGGTACGGGACTACTCCAGGCAGCGATTTTCCCTACATTGTCGCCTCTGCTTACGTGTCTCGTACTCTAGACAACCATGTATTGCGACCCCTGTTATTTTTCTGAATAAGATACTTGACGGTTCTCCATCTCATCTTCTCTCCTCGAAATTGTGCGACATCGCCGACATTTAATCACCTCTTGGCGGATTGCGGCTTCTCCGCAGTATCCGCCTCTCCGCGATTGTTTGTTTTGCTCAGGACAGCGCTCCTAAGACCTCTCAGGCATCCAATCCAGCTCATTCCGCGCGCTCCGTCTACCTGCCACTGCGATTGTAAATAGTCAATTAATGGCAATGGTCGACGGTGCGGCGGACGCAGCTTCTGCATCCTCCCCCGCCTCGCTCCATCCCAATATCCCTCAGGCTCCAGTCGAGGCTCGTTCTCTCTCGTCCATCACTACCATAGCCTCCAACCCACCGGCCTACCCTCGGAATCCGGCGCAAAAGAAGCTAGATCCTCTCGTGCTCTATATTGTGCGCGTCCCAGGAAGCAAAGGTATCTCCCCTTGGAACTGCCCCGCATTCGAGGAAGACAGACAGGCTGACTCGTACAGATGTATTCCTCTCGCCGTTGAAGCCTCCGACCAAGTCGAGCATCTCCGCAGAAGCCATCAACGCCTCCCTTTACTACCTTCATGTTGCGACGCCAGAGGACGAGATCCTGCTGCAGGAGGCCGAGGAGGCACGGGAACAACAGGCTAGATTACAAAAGGAACAGTTGGGCGACGGAGCACCGCCGGAGTTTGTGCGATTGAACAATGTCCGGCGAAAGCCTGTTCCTGGTGGCCCTCTTCCGCAGGCTCAGCAGGAGAATTACTCGCCGTATGCTCCTGCTTTGGACTCTCCGCGTCCGCCGATCCCGCGCCGTCCGACGCTTCGTCAAGGCTTGTCAGCCACTGGTCCTTGGGCTTCGGATATCTGCGACCAATACCTGGGCGACTCGCGTGGAGAGACAGCAGAGACAAAGCCCCCGTTACCACGTCGGCCTCTGCCTTTTGTGCCAACAGAGGAGGCTTCAGATCCGATCAGCGATAGTCCGGGAAAGAAGAGTCACCGATGGAGCGCCCTGTCGGGGTATCTCAACAGTAAAGGACTCGATAGCTTGAAGGAAAAGTACGAAGCCATATCTGCAGGCCGTCTTAGCCTGGATGCCCGGCCGGAACTACGACCGCATACGTCTGACGGGGCAGGATCGAATGTTCGCCGAGCATCGCCGTCAAGGAGCCCAGGGCATTCTCCGCACAGAGGCCAGACCCCAGACCGACGCGGATTTCATATCACTCTCATCCGCCGCGATCCCACCCACGGCAGTCAATGGAATGTTGCGACCATCTCCACGTCCAAGACGGACAGCACAGCCATCGACATCGAGGTGTCGACACCGGGGTATAACCGGTTCCTAGCCCAGGATGAGCCTTTTTCCCTGCAGAGTCTGGGCATAAACCTCCCGTCGGATGCACAGTCTCTGCCCTCGTCCGCATTCAAATTTCCTATACAGTCGCGGCCCGAGATTCCGTCGGGACCGTCCCTGCCGCGCAAATTCCGCCGCCAGCTCCGCGTATCGCGGCCACCGCCACATCACCGGGACGACTCGCGAGGATCACTGGATATGCCTATCAACAGAGCCTCGCTGGATATCCCTGCCAGTCCAACCCGGCCACAGCCGCAAGCCCACTCCAGGCTGAAAAGCGGCTACTACACCTTCCTCTCACCCTGGAACGGCATCTGCACATTCTCCACCAGCGTCAACGGCCGCAGCCTCAAATGCAAGCACATGATCCCCACGCCCTCACACCCAGGCAATGGAACGAACCCCTCCACCCCGGGCACTCCCGCCGTGACCGTCGCAGAAATCCGCTTCAACACCCCCTTCCAAGCCGGCCACCTCCATCACCCGTCCAGCTCCGCCCACATCTCTCCTTTCAGCCTCAGCCAGACCTCCTCAGACACAGGCCACTCCTCCTCCTCGCCGAGCCAACCAAACGGACACAAACGCAACTCCCTCGCCCACTTCCTCAACCCAAACACCTACACCAGACCCCGCTCTGGCACCGCCCCCAGCTCCAGCCCATCCAGTCCAGCGCACGGCCACGCACACAGCCACACACACAAACACAAACACACCCGCAACCCCTCCTCAAGCAGCACCGGCACCAGCAGCGGCGACGACGACCCCGACCCCGACCGTCTCGACCTATCTCTGGCGCGTGAACCAGCAGGCGGGGGCATGCGCGGCAGGAGCGCCAAACTAGGCAAACTGATCGTCGAAGACGAGGGCATCAAGATGCTGGATCTGGTGGTTGCGGCGTGCATGGCTGTTTGGTGGAGGGGGTATTACCATTAGTTCTACCTTTAGCTTTGCTTTAGCTTACTTTGCTTGCTTGTTCCGTGCGGAGGGAGTATTTTCTTTTGGATATAATCGTATATGCGTCATGGTGTATATTGAGATAGGATGGGATGAGGTATCATATAGTTTGGGATAGGATGAGGATGGTCGGTTATGTAGAGGTACTCGGATTTACACGATTGGATGATAATGATTGATGGATGTTGGTTTATAGAGTGAATTGACTGATCATTGCATGTATTTACTCGAGCTTGAGGTTTCGAGTTGGAGACAATGTACAACGTCTTGGTTATGCACGCATTTGATATTTTGGCAAAGTTGCGTCCGCAGCAGGACGACTACACGTTCTGCTAGATAGATATAGATGTACCAGTGGAGCGTCCTACAAAGAGGTACAGACGTGGAAGTGATAATATACTGAGTTTATGAACAGATAACAATCGACATAACCGAGACACACAACGACAGTGTTTATTGGACATCCATCCCCCGCTGCAATGACGATTCCAGATCGTTCGCATGGCCGCCCGCGGCGTGCACCTCCTGAGGCTTGGGCTCCTCCTGCTTCCAGGGTCCCTGCTGGTGGTCAGGGATGGGAACGTTGGTCTGTTGAGCAATCTGCTGCTGCTGCTGCGCGGCAGCGGCGGCCTGCGCCTGGGACTGCTGCCGGACGAGGTTGCGGAAGCGCACCACTTCGTCGTAGATCATCTTGCGCATCTCCTGCACGTCGTCGACGACCTCGAAGTGGAAGTCGAAGGTCGTTGGGCAGGTCGGCTCGTCGGAGGCGTCGTGCCAGATGTGCAGGTACGGGTGCTCCAGCGCCTCCTCAACGGAAATACGCGACGCCGGATCAAAGGCCAGCATGCGATCGAGCAGATCGAGAGCGTCGGGATTGGCGTTGGGGAACAAGCGCTGGAAGGGGATCTTGGGCATGAACGGCAGGTTGCGCACGTATTCCTGGGCACGGGGAGATCCAATGCGGCTGAGAGTCTCCTCGTTGGGAGTACCGAGGTAGTGCAGGATCTGGTTGAGCTGGTCGACGTAGTCGCGGCCTTTGAAGAAAGGACGGCCGCCGAGCAGCTCCGCCAGAATGCATCCTACAGACCACACGTCGACTACGATTGTCAGCACCCGGCGGTCTAAACGGAATTGAGTTACACATACTAGCTTTGGTGTAGCTCTGGAAGCTCAGCATAATCTCGGGGGCACGGTACCACCGGGTTGCAACATATTCAGTCATGTAGCCAGCGTTCTCCTCGGGGTCGATGGAAAAACCACGGGCCAGACCGAAATCGCAGATCTTGAGCTCGCAGTCCGCGTTGACCAGCAAGTTGCCAGGCTTCAGATCTCGGTGCAAGACATTGGCGGAATGGATATACTTGAGTCCACACAAGATCTGGTAGATGAAAGACTGAAAGTGTGCGTCGGTCAGGGGCTGTCCTGAACGGATGATGGCAGCCAGATCACATTCCATTAATTCTGAGAATCAATCAGTAACTGCTAGTGTTGCTGCTGTACCATACTATCGTGGCACTCACCCTCGTACAGATAGGTTTCATTAAAATTGTCCGGTCGTGGAATGTCCATGTCGTATAGACAGGTGATCTGCATCTCCGATCAGCCACCGACCTTACGAGTAAAAAAGGCAATTGACGTACGTTGCGGTGGCCTCGGAAGTGCTGGAGAAGCTTAATCTCCCTCAATGCCCGCTTGGCCAGGATCTTCTTGCTGAAGACATTGGTAACCTTCTTGATGGCGACACCCTCGCCAGTATGAACATTTGTGGCAGCACTACAATCAATGATCGTCGTCAGTACTTGACTCAATGTGAAATCGATGATCGCTCGCCATTTCTGCCCATGTATAGAACAGATAACCGGTTGCAAGCCATGAGAATGCAGACACCTACCAAACGATACCGTATGCACCCTGGCCCAGCTCCTTGGTCACATTGTACCGTTCATCCACAACAAAGTCTTGGTTGAAGACCTTGAAGACCTTCCGACCCTGTAGATCAGACATGGCTCAATCCGACAACGTTTTTATCCTGGAGCGACCGGCTTATGATCGAAGAAAGTCGGGGCGGGGAAGCGAAAGACGAGTGTCGTACGTGGCCGGAGTAGAATTCGAATCGCAATGCTTCTGCGTCAACGAGAGTGAAGACGAAGGGGGTATCTCAATGGAGCAAAAGTCACGGCTCAAAAAGTCGAAGGAATTTAAGGAGGAAAAAGATCCGGTGCGACTGAGACAAGGCTGGTGGATAGGGAGCTGCCAGTTATCTGAGCCCCGCAGTACAATTCAGCCGCAGTAACAGATCGAAACCTCGGTGGAGCGACGGAATGAGGGCAAAACAGTAGATGCAAAGTGTCCAAAAGGAGAACGAGGGGTAGAAAAGGATGAAAAGGAAGAGAGAAAGGAGGGGAAAAGGAGAATAGGAAGTGTTTTGATGTGAAGCAGCGCAATTGGAGATGTGATGGGGGAGTTAATTAATGAATGATTGGGGCCTGCAGCTGTTGGAGCGCCGGGGCGTGCATCAACTTAATCAATAATCACAGCTGCTCCGCCGCAGTCGACAGAAAGAAAAAAGACTCATTCAAGATGAATATATATATATATATATGTATACATTGAAATAAAAGAAATGAAAGGAAATCGCATCTACGGCGAGTCCGTGCTAGAAAAAGGACAAGGACTCGAAACCAAAGAAGAGATGCGACATCAAGAACAAAGAAGATGCCTGAGGCCAGACCGAGACAGAAGAGAGGCTGTGGTGGGGATTCCCAAGGCTCCATATCGGGTCCTTATTCCATAATCGTCAACTGTCCTTTCTTGAAGCTTATCACAGCGCTGGCCAGCTTGCATCTGGCTTGAAATCTAGACTAGAACAGACACAAGGGAACTCAATTCGACTGTCTATTATTCGCTACATAGCCAGAGATGCCCAAATAACCCAGAACTCCGCCATTGCTAAGTCGCATAGGAACAAAGACCGAGTATTACTTCGAGTATGCCTTTTGAGTATGCCTTCGAGTACAATGCTGAATTCTGACCGGCAAGCATGCGACAATTTTGTAAAAGAACCTGGCAGAAGGAACCTCACCCAGATGCAGGTTTCCAGACTACTTCCAGGACTTCAGGAGGCTTCTCAGCCCCCAAGTCATGAATATAGATCTGTCGAACAGACCCGTCCTGCCGAGTTGCATTCTGCAAGCGAAAGGATATCTTGTCTTCATCCTTTCGGCGAAATGGACCCAGACTGAACGCGAAGCCGTCCCCGCCTCGGTATTTACTATCCTCCCACGTCTTTTCCATCAGATCAACATTCTCGGGTGAACTATACTTGATCATAGAGAACCCGTTCACAAGGAACCAGTTGTCCTTCAAGCGCCAACGATGCAGCAGGCAAGCGTCGCCGCAGACGGCCGCAACCTGACCGAGCCCAACCATATCTGCCTGGAACCATGATTTCCAGTGATGGACCGAGAGCGGCAGCGGGCGACCGGACTCGTAGAAGCCGGAAGCATCCCCGCGGAGATCCAGCTGATACAGGTCGCGGTCCCAGGTGAGTTTCGTGGGTGTGTGGGTGTAGATACACCTGGCAACTCTTCGGTCGCCTGTGGTTTTGATGGCGTTGCAATCATCATACACCTTGTCGAGTTGCTCAAGGAGTGGCATTGAGAGGAAGATCCCGGCACCTCCGTAAGCCATATAACTCCAACTGAACATCTGAGCGAGATCCTCCGTCAGAGCCCCGATGTACTGTGGCTTTGTGGGGTCGTAGATTGCGAGTCTGTTCACCAGATTCCTCATAGAAGGGAAGAAGGTGTCATCGTCGATCAAGACAGCCCACTGCGTAGACGCATCGCGGTGCTTGAGCAGAACCCGAAGTAGAGAGAAGTACTGATCCAATCGCTCATCGTCCGATTGAATTATAGTCAAACGGATATCCAATTCCTTGGCTCGTTGCTGCACCCTTCTTATTTCCGAGCCTACTTCGGAGTCCACCACAGCATATATCCGAGCGTCCGTTCCTGCAGCCCAGTGCGCGAATGCAGGCAGGGATTCATCCAGTCTTCTCAGTGTTGTCGCGACGCCGAACAGGATGTGGGACGCGTTGGGCGGTGCGACGGGTAACGGAGCTTGAATGGTCACTGCGGGGGAGCATATCTTCGGCGACAACGGTAGCCATGGCTTGACTGTGTCCAAACGAATCTTCTGATAAGCAGGGAAACGGGCGGGCAAGGTGTCAGAGAACCCCGTAAAGTTCTCTGTTCGCGTGACGGCTATCTCGAGCCGTGCATAATTCGCAGACGAATTGTACCCGTGAGATCTCAAGAGTTCAAGGTCGACGTAGCAAGTGCCTTTGCTTTCTGTGTCGTTGCTGGAGGGCAGGGAGGCGACGAGGTCAACACCAGAGGGACCGGCAGGGGTGGAGTAGAACACGAGGGAGGCGGACACCAAGATGAAGGCGGCAGCGAGGGCAAAAAGTTTCAGCGGGGATGTATGTCGCAATTGAAGAAACGAATGATGAAGTCGCTGCATGATGATTCATGCATGACTGTTGATGTTATCGCCTGCTTGCGGTGAAGTCAGGACTCGCTGGAAAGGAGCGCAAAATAGTTGACCTGCATCTCCCCTTCCTCTGAATTTTCCCTTGACGACCACGATGATCTTGGCAACTAAAACCTGGAGTTGTGGATGGCGACCACCCTTAACCAGACTGACCAGTCACCTTATCACCGCTTTGATTTAAGGGGTGATCGAAATTTCATAGGCCCACCATACTCACAGTGGGACCACCAGTGGGTATTTAGCGATTCATGCAGGTTGCTTGCATCTAAGTCGGGTAGACGGTCCATAATACCTTTCTACTGAGTTAGAGAAAACTATGATTCTAGATTAGAACTTTCTTCGTGTCTTCATCGCTAAATACTCCAGGTCTACTTTTCTGTGAAGAGGCACATCAATGCCTACATAAGTCATACGCTTCTATGCAAGGTCGCTGGCCGTGAAAATAGCGGCACCACCCAGTAGAGGCTAGATACCAGTTCTGAATCGCTCTACAGAGCATTCACCAGTCTGCGCTCCTTTCTCAGAGCCCGGAGCTTCTCGCGAGCCTCGTCAAGAGGAACCATGACGCCCTTGTTCTGTGTAGCAGGGTCATCGCGGTTACGGATGTTGACAGTGCGAGACTCCTTCTCTTGAGCGCCGACAACTATTCAAAGTCAATACCATCCAAAAAAAGACTGGGTTCACGATAAGACTTACCGAAGATGAAGTTGTACTGCGCCAGCTGACCAGTACGGATCTTCTTCTGCATAGTGTTACCACTGATGTCGATGTCCACATTCAATTTATCGCCACGCAGGATTTGCTGCAGCTCTTCAACATAGTCGTTCACAGCAGGCATGACGGGGACAATCAGGATCTGACGAGGGCTGATCCAGAATGGCCACTTGCCGCCAAAGTGCTCAATCAAGATACCCAAGAAACGCTCAAAGCTACCAATGATAGCTCTGTGGATGACGACAGGGCGCGCCCGACCTGGACCAGGCTCGTTGGACTTGGTCTCGCCTTCCTCCTTCGACTCTTCCATAACAGCCTGGCCCTTCTCGTTGGTCATGTACTCAAGCTTGAAGTTGATTGGTGCCTGGTAGTCCAGCTGGATAGTAGCACACTGGAACTCTCTCTTGAGAGCATCAGCAATGGTGATGTCGATCTTAGGACCGTAGAATGCACCATCGCCTTCGTCAATCGTCCAGTCTTTACCCTTGAACTTGGTCATCGCAGACTTGAGCTGCTCCTCGGCATAGTTCCAAGTCTCGAGATCACCGAGATACTTCTCTGGGCGAGTGGAAAGCTTCAGCTTGAATGTAAAGCCGAACAGTCCGTAGATGGACTGCAGGAAATCAAAGAGACCCTCGATCTCGGAGGAAATCTGCGGGCAGTTAGTTGACTATAAGACATAAAACCATGGCGTGAGATCCTTCTCACCTGATCCTGGGTACAGAAGATGTGGGTATCATCTTGCTGGAACTTCCGGACACGGGTCAATCCGCTCAATGCACCGGATGCTTCGTTACGGTGCAAAACACCAAAGTCCGCGATTCTCATAGGGAGTTCTCTGTAACTCCTCTCGCGGTGGCCAAAGAGCACGAAATGGCCAGGGCAGTTCATGGGTTTAAGAGCCCATTCTCTCTTCTCCACGTCAAGCTTGAACATGTCGTCCTTGTAATGCGCCCAATGACCAGACGTCTTCCAGATGCCAACGTCGTACATGTTGGGAGTCTGCACTTCCTGGTAGCCGCGCTTGCGGTACTCAGCCCGCAGAAGAGCCTGGAGCGAATTGAAAATCTTCGTTCCGTTGGGGAGAAGGAAAGGACAGCCTGGAGAAACTTCATCGAAGAAGAAAAGCTCCTGGTCTTTGCCAATTCTCAAATGATTGCGCTTCTCTGCCTCCTCCAAGAACTTCAGATGTTCCTGCATCTGCTTCTTATCGGGGAAAGCCACACCACGGATACGTTGCAAAGAGTCGTTGGTCTGATCACCAAGGAAGTATGCGGAAGAGTTCTGGACATAGCAATCAGCGATGGGCTCGGCAGAACGGCTTCCGCAGAATCGTGTTCATACCTGCATAATCTTGAAGGTCTTGACCTTTCCAGTGTTCTGGATGTGAGGACCTCTGCAAAGGTCGACCAGGGTACCACATCTATAGACCGTACTCTTTTCTCCGGTCACCAGCTTGTCGATGTAGTGCAATTTATATTTGCTGTAGGCGAACATTTTCTTGAGGTTTTCCTTCGTGACCTCCAATCTGTCGAAGCTTTGCTTTTCCTTAAAGATCCGCGATGCTCTGCTATCCAAGGCCGGCCAGTCACTCTGTGTTACAACACGACTATTTTCTAACGTTAGCCTCTTATTCCATCACAATGTATACGTAAGAAAATGTAGGAACGGCAACTGACTTGTCAGGCATGGCCATATCGTAGAAGAAACCTTGAGGGGTGGGAGGTCCGTGGGAGAGAAGGCATCCATATTCGCACTCGCATGCCTCACCCAGGCAGTGCGCGCTCGAGTGCCAGAAAACTTCCCGACCTTCGGGGCTGTCGAACGGAACATAAGAGACGGTGCAGTCGCGCTCCAGCGGGCGGTTAAGGTCCCAGAGTTCCTTGCCATCGATTTTCGCGAGGACGACATTGGCGCTAATATCCTTGGGAACGTCTCTCAGAAACGAACCGGGGGTGGTCTCCCAGGCTTTGGCGGGGACAGGAGAGGGGCTCCCGTCGCCGAGATCGAGAAGGACATTGATTTCCGGGTGTGGCTTGTTCTTGAGCTCTTCAAGATACTGTTGCCACAATTCTTCAAATAGCTTGTTTCGTTCAACTATGAAATCGGGGAGACAGTCGGTATTCGAGGCTCCATTAGCTTTCGCAGCCTTTGGCGGGGCATTGGCATTGGCGTCCTGGCGTTCTGCAGGCCGCACTGGCAATTCTTTCGAGCCTTCAGAAGCCATGGTGTATGCGCAAGTGAAGACCGGCAATTTGCGAGACACACACAAGCAGAGAGGGGCAGACTCAAAACGATGACTCTCCTTCGGCGTATGCGAAGAGTCATAATAATTCGAAACGGAGAGGGGAAGGAAGGCGGTGAGCCACGTGACATTAAACTGCCCTTATGGCTAGCGACACTTTACCGTTTCGAGCCTCCCACCATTTGAAAACTTCTCCGGCCTCCGAACTCCAGACAGCTCCATCAATCACAACACCACAGTCAAGATGTCGTTTCGTGGAGGTGGCCGTGGCGGCTTCGCCTCAGGCGCCAATCGTGGTGGAAACTTTGGTGGACGTGGTGGTGAGTTCGAATGAACGCCAAAGTTGAAGATCGATGGTTATTCGGGCTAACGAAATTTTCGTCGGACAGGCCGCGGAGGATTCCAAGCACAGACTGGACCGCCAGCACAGGTTTTCGGTAATTATACACTTGCGACTGCATTTGGAGGAGAATGGAGACTGATTTTCGTCAGAGATGGGAACCGTCATGCACGCTTGCGAAGGCGAGATGGTTTGCGAATCAGTGAATCCCAAGATTCCTTACTTCAACGCCCCTATCTATCTCGAGAACAAAGTACGACATAGACTTACACCCTGCCTCCCGTCCCGAACTTAGTGACTAATTGTTTTGATCAGACTCCTATCGGCAAGGTCGATGAAGTTCTCGGTCCCATCAACCAGGTCTACTTCACCGTCAAGCCTCAGGAGGGCATCGTCGCGACATCCTTCAAGGCTGGCGACAAGGTCTATATTGGAGGAGACAAGCTTCTTCCTCTTGAGAAGTACGTCCTGGAACGCTTTGACTCGCATGTTTCCGTGGCTAACTGTCCAATCATAGGTTCCTTCCCAAGCCTAAGCCTCCACCAGGTAGGCCTTTAGATTCGTCCAGTCATCTTACACTTATTCTAACTTTGTCTAGGTTCGAAACCGAAGAGGGCCGGCGGTGCCAGAGGCGGTTTTGCTCGCGGAGGCGCCAGAGGTGGAGGCGGCTTCCGTGGTGCACCTCGTGGTGGCCGAGGCGGTTTCGGCGCACCCCGAGGACGTGGAGGACCTAGAGGAGGTGGTTTTGGTGGAGGTGGCTTCCGTGGTGGGAGCAGAGGAGGTGGCAGAGGAGGACCTCGTGGTGGTAGTGGAGGTTTCCGACGATAGACAGTTTGTCTTGCCTAGTACTGTCTTATTATGGCGTTATGGGAAAACGGGAGCTCTTGCAGGAACCTTTTTTTGAGATATTTATTATGCATATGAAAGTTTGCTGCTTCAGTTTCTGAGAGGTTGTAAGATATACAGCCCGAGTCCAGTTCTGTCCACTGCAACAATACTACGTCCATTATCTTTCAAATCTTCGAAGAGAGGTTAGCCAGCTCGTAGTCATCGAATGTTAAAGCTGGAAATTTTCCCTAGCCGCATGTGGCTTGAACTTGTGGCGCAGCTTTGCACCGCCTTTGCAATGACGTCTGGGCCCTGGAACCGGATAATCTGTGCGTTTGTCAACACTGGAATCCTCGACCTGTTTCAACCTGCTACTTTCCTACAAAAGCCTTCAGATCGCTTTGAATCCTGCATTTGGTAAAATTTTCTGTCATATATTTCTACTCTGGTTGATACAGATTGAGCATGTCTCGTCGAACAGCAGCCATGTCGTCAAGTCAGTCTTCAAATAGCGGTGTCGCAGCTTCGGGCGACGGAGGTGAGTTCGAATTACGAACGGGCGCCATTGTGCTGCAACATGCTCACCCATTGATTGCAGGTCAGGAAAAGCAGAAGATGCTCCTCTCGTCAGAGACGGGTCACTTTAGCTTGGTCAGGTTAGCATCTGAGTGCCTGGTGGAATCGGGATACGTTGCTCATTTAAATTTCGTGCAGGGCGTTGCATCTTGCTGATCTGGTGACCGAGCTCAATGGTAAGATCTGTTACAAAAACATTATTCGTCGTTCGTGCTGACCGTACTCGATAGGATTCTGTGGAGGCAAGACCGCAATCTCATTAAAAAATTGAACCGACGCTGACTAGATCCCGAACAGTGATGTCCGTATTCTCGTCGATGCGTTACTGCCTAGGAGACCCGCATGATCATGGTGCTATTTGGGCCGCTCTTGGTTTCATGCCCTTTGGTTTATTCTTTGATTTTATGGATGGCAAAATCGCGAGATGGAGGAAAAAGTCGTCCCTCATGGGACAGGAGCTTGATTCTCTGGCGGACTTGGTATGGCACCTTCCCACTGTCCGGGGGCAGCGGGACGCAACTGACTCCTATCTTTCCTTTCTAGATCTCCTTCGGCCTCGCACCGGCCGCATGCGCATTCGCTCTTGGAGCCCGCACCGCCGTCGACCATCTTCTGTTGGCGTTCTTCGTCCTTTGTGGCTTGACTCGATTGGCCCGATTCAACGTTACCGTCGCCGTCCTTCCCAAGGATAAGACCGGCAAGTCCAAGTACTTTGAAGGCACACCGATCCCGACGACATTGGGCATCGCTTCGCTCATGGCCTACTGGGTATCTCAGGGCTGGATTCTCGACAATCTTCCTTTGGGACTCGCCGCCCAAGGCACGCCATTTGAGTTTCACCCCGTCGTTCTGCTGTTTGTCTTGCACGGCTGCTTGATGGTCAGCAAGTCGATAAAGATTCCCAAACCCTAGAGGGTTGATAATCTGTACAGACGAGTTCAGGCTTGACTGCTCAAGATTCAATCACCGTGATAGAAAGATCTTTCTACGAACATATATACAGGCGAGGACATGAAGCATCGTTGAATACAATTTTGAAAAGGACCTTACAGGGCAATTTCTAGCTCTGTTCAGCTTTCCACTAGGAACCCTCTCTTGCCGACCGCAATAGATACCTAGTCAGATACATCAACCATTGGCAATCCATATTGGACATCTAGTTAAAGTACTGTTATACAATCAAGGGAATTTATAGCCGATAGCATATCCGAGCGTTTCTGCTTGGGAAACTGAGATTGGATGACAATGAGCATCAGTCTCAATGCAGACTGCTATATATATACAGCCGGCGGCGCCGCGGCTACAATGAGCCCCGTCAATTGCCTCAAACTTCCAGTCAAGCTCGCAAAGTTGCAAATAAGGCTGCCGACTGAGTATGCAGGCAAACCTACCACAGAGTCCCAAATAGGCGCGAGATCGCCGAGTCAGGTCCCAGATGCTGCCGAATCTCTACTCCGTAGTCTGCTGGTCAAGCAGTGAGGCAACAGCAGCTTACCTTACTTCTTCCATTTTACGGCCCGATTTGCGTGACTCAAAGGAGTTCTAGACAGTGGACTCGATAGACCATCGAACTAAGACAAAATTGACTGAATGGAACCCTGACTGTTGTGCTGTGGGTCAATTGACAGGTTCTAGACCTGCCCGAGCGCTTTACAACTCTGTCGAACTCGGGACTCGGGACGAATCTACAGTCTACAGAGTAGGTACAGCTTCCGGTCGTTCCGTCTAGGTATTTCATACAGTAGACCTAGTCCGAAAGAGTTGAAGTGAAGGTGGAATGCTGATGTATCCCGTAGTTGCATCAAACCTGTCCTGGGCTCAGGGTGATAGTGTCAGTAGAATAGTGGTTAGTCACAAAGAAGCAGCACACGACCAGGGTCTAGATTCAGTTCTTGCAAAGTGAGCATTGATCTGTTTCTACTATTATCTAGTGCGAGTTGGTAGTCCTGGGGAAGCGTTTGTACTCCCAAGATCTGTTGATTATTTGAGGCTCTGACAGAAGTACAGATGAGTCCGTTGCTGTTCCTTGATCTTGAGCCCGGCCTATTGGCACCTATTGAGGTGCTCAATCGCCTCAAGTTCTTTGGTGACTGGGTCGAGTCTGATTGAATGAAAGAAATTCGCGGCAAAGGAAGTACGAGCCTGTGCCCTTGAGCAAGCCACTGCTCTGTCATTGTCTCTCGTGGACGTCTCCTCTCAGTCTTGAATGAATTGACTAAAGTCAATCAGACATCCTTCTGGAATGCTTCCATACAAAGGAGGTATTCCTCAGCATATGTGCCACGTCATTTCGTTGCGAAGAATGACTAGTCATTGTCCTTTGGCAGGCTTGCAGGCTTGCAGGACACGAGAAGCCAACTATTCGCATTGAAGATGATAGGTTTCAACGGATCGCAAATGACGCGGTGCAAATGTGACTACACGTATTCGCGAGGGTTATCTCAGACGAACATGATCTGAGGGGTTTACTCTACTCTGTACTGGGCCTTAAAAGAGTCAGGAGTCAGGGTCCTCAGGGACAGTCTGTTACTGTCATCACAATAATAACATCGAATTCGAACTGCTGACATACGCGGGCTACTTCCCTCGGCCTACGTCCGCCTCACATTCCACAAAAATGTATGGAAACCTTTTGGTTGATCTCCGTCGAGATGCATGCCTGTCTGACAATGTAAGTGGCGAAACCATGAACTATCATCTTCGATCTAAACCATCCTGTTTGACAATGAACCGATGTTCATCATCATCAATCACATGAAATCAGTCTCTGTCATTGGCGGACCTCCCGACATTGTTGATCTCAAATTGAGCGATCAAGGTAGTGTCGACGGGGTGTTACATCAGTACCCAAAGAAGGTGAACCTTACAGTTTCTTTACAGGTTCCAGCGATCCGCGTTAACCTGCAGGAAGCCATGAAAGGGTTAAGCCCCACAAAGTCCGGGAGTGGCCGCTTGGAGCCTTGGAACTCATAGAAGCATGATGAGTTCGGAGTAGGGACAGGAGGATAATTTTGCACGAGTATTGAAGGTGAAGAGAGGGAACCTTTTGCTATGTTGGAGAAAATTAGTTGCGATGATTATTATCATTATTAAAGTCCTTGAAGAAATGTGAGACATTGATCCGCGCTATCGGAGAAGGACACGCATCCCGGGTCTGTGTTGTGTGATTCATTAGGGCGCTTGACCCAAACAGGGATTGACGACGCCCCATACGAAATTGGGCGTCCTTGTCATTGCTTTGTGGCTGACAATGGCTTGTCGGAAATAGACACCTAAATACAGTATCAACTTCAATAAATAACAAGACATACAACACGAAGTGGGCAGACAGATAGTTTGTTAATAGCTGCTGGAATCGACTCGAATGTCAACTCGAGGAAAGAAGTTGAATAGTGCTACAAGGGAGCAGGATGCTCTGGAGATCACGCAGTGAATCCTGAATTAGCCATTTGCTTTGTTTCATGAGGATACTTCGACCATTCAACGCCAACAATGAAAGCCTATCCTGGCTTTGAAGTCAATAAAGCAAAGAATACATGACCTCTGACCACTAGCAGACGACAGGCCCTTTAACTCTGTTCATCCCACATGATGTACTTGCCTGAATTTTACTAGTGTATCTGAAGATCTTGTGCATCCTCTCCTGAGTCTCCTCAAGCACATCTATTCCCCTCAGCCTGCAGTTTGGTTCCTTATCATAAGGAAGACTTGGTACCTACCTACCTACATAGCTACAACATTGTACCTA
Source organism: Aspergillus hiratsukae (assembly GCA_014281905.1). NCBI lineage: Eukaryota > Fungi > Ascomycota > Eurotiomycetes > Eurotiales > Aspergillaceae > Aspergillus > Aspergillus hiratsukae. The sequence continues at coordinate 18,677 of JACBAD010002027.1, forward strand.
CGCCATGCCTAAGTACCTTACAGTTGCAGGTACGTGCCTTACTTATCACCCTCAGGCACTTCATAAATATGTACGTATCTACCTTACTCCGTACACATCAGCCCCTCTTTTCATTACCTTTGAAAATGAAACAGAAGCAGAGCCACCACAATTCAGCAAGCTAACGCATGCCTTTACTATCCCAGGCTTAGTCTGTACCACAACCGCTCCCATTTTTCAGCCGGGTAGCCCAAGATGGAAACGACGTGCTGTGCCCCTGGTCATAAGCACGGCAGCTGCGCTTATGTCAACACAGGTCTTTGTTTTCATTGGGTAGAGTCATAAGTGGAGCTCCTTACGCGGGATGTAAAATTACCGTCAGGAGCGAACCATAAACAGAGCCCGTTTGGACACTGTTGCTTCCTTAACATAGAAAATGGCGTACCGTGTTTGTGTCTTAGCTGTGGGAGAGGTCGCATTGTTTACCTTACCCTGTACCTTAGGCTAGTCCCTCCTAATAATAATCTGAACCTACTCCGTAGAGATTGTCGCTTAAGCCAATAATCCCTCCACCACTGCCTCCATTCAATCTGTCCCTCTCAGGCTCTCACACCATCAGTCAGTCAGTCTAACTTCCCGTCTTTCTCTAGATCCTCTCCTACCGTTTGCCGTCTCTCCTCCTTCACCCATAATAATCATTTCCCTCCGCTAAATTTCCACTCGTTTCTATTGTATGTTGGAAGTGTTCGACTTCATAACCATCCTTTTGTATTCTCCCTCGACACCCTTCTTGTTCCTAATTTTCTTCTTCGACGCCTCCCTTTCTCTGTTCTACCTCAGGACCAATTTTCTCTTATTGACGTGAACGAGGTGGTTGCCTGACTGGTCAAACTGTGGTACGATTGGGTCCGTTCAGATTGCTCATTTCAGCTTCCCGACAAAAGGGGTTTGTGAAACAATCGGTCCTCAACTTCTTCCCCGCCAAGGGACCATCTTCTCCAGAAGGATCAACACTCGCTTTTCATCGATATCACCCTCTTTCTTCACTTCACTTTCCCTCAACTAAACCTCTTTCGTCGCTTTTCTCTGATATCTCACGCCCGTCGACCCGTTATATCAATCGTCTAAGCTGGGTCCGACCGTCGAGAAATCGCGACGACTGTTTCTCGTTGCCGTTCCTACCGCTCGCTACTCAAGAAGGATAAAGGAGAAGATTGAAGACAACATCACCACATAATATCCAAGGGCTACGCTGGTCGTCCCTTGTCTCTCGTTTCTCAACAAACCTCATCAACAACTTAACGCCTCGACTCTCGCTTTTTGACATTTCGGTCACATATACCAAACACAAAATGAAGCCATTCACAATCCGATCAGCTCTTACAGCCTCAGCGCTGCTCCTCGCCGCCAATCTTCCAGCAGCCTTCGCCACCCCTGAGATGGTAGACGAGGGTTGTTTCAGTGACTCCACACCCTTGGTAGACCAAGGCCCATATACCTATCAGAGTAACGGCTGGTGTCAGCAAAAGTGCCTGACGACCAACAGTCTTGTCTTTGCCTTGACCAAGGGAACGAACTGTCTCTGCGGAAATGAGCTGCCCGCAAAGTCGGCTAAGACGTCGGATTCCGATTGCAACGTCAAATGCGCTGGTTGGCCTGATGTCATGTGTATGGACCTCTCTTTATCTTTTGCTGATTCCGTTACCGTGCTGACTTGATGATTTAACAGGTGGTGGTGATAGTACCTTCTCCGTCTACCTGACAGGTGTGAGTTCCAAGGTCCCATACTACTCGGACGATTCGTCTTCGGGCACCAACTCAAGCTCGACATCCACGACCAACGGCGGGTCGTCGGTGACTACTGGCAGCCAGGGTCAAGTCGTCACGCAAGGGGAGCAGACAGTAGTCGTCACAGAAGCACCTAATGAGGCGGGCTCGACAAATGGAGCCAATCAGGAAAAGAGCAATGGTCCAAACACTGCTGCTATCGCTGCCGGTGTTGTTGTCGGTGTAGTCGGGTTCTGTTCCCTTATTGGAGCTGGATTCTTCCTCTGGCGCTTCAGGAAGCGCACAAACGTGCAGCCGCAGTACTCGAATAACGTTGCCAATGAGCACTTTGCCAAGCCCATGTCGCAAGATTCCATGTCCGATCCGAGGTTCGACGGCGGCTTCATGGCTCAAAGGCGCCAGAGCAATGGTAGCATTGACGATGATCACGACTTTTCCCGTCGTATCTTACAGGTGAGGGTTTTCAGATCTGCGTTTGGAATACTTAGCTATGGGCACTGACACCAAATCCTAGGTAACAAACCCTGACCGACGTTAACTCGACATGGATCGAAACACTCCCTAGCCGCATTGCATCAAGCGCAGCCTCCAAATCAACAAGGCAATTTGAGTCGTCACATGTACTATGACTGCAACATACTGTTACGAATTCGTCAATGTTGTCCCTAGCCTGTTATCTGGAAGAGATCCCTTTCTGGCAGTTCTTTATGCAGCTTGTTGTCGTCCGCGCGTGATAAAGAGGGTTATTTTGGGAATCACCGACTTTTCATCTGTTCGCTATCGGCAAAACTCGGAAATCCTCAAGCCACGACATCATCCACGTTTCTATTGAAGCCGCAGATCAACGAGCTTCTCCCGGGCAGGTCACACCGTTTGGACAGGATATTCGAACTACAGGAAATCATCCCAAATCAATGATATATACCCTGGATGTTGCTTCCGGCAGGGACATTGGTGAGGTCATGGGCCTGATATTCTACTTGGACGTATGTCAGGGAACTTGTATTATTCAAAAGGCGTTTCACAGTTGGCGTGTCGATTCATATTTTCTCTGTAATCAGCTTATTTTTCTTTGGTTTCCCCTCTTCTTGAGCTGGACTATCTCTTATCATTTTGGTTTCTTTTTGTGATGTCACATTTTGCTTTTCCAAGTCATCACTCAACTTCCTCGTCGTCCTGACTGAAGAGGAGAGTTATGGACAGGTCTTGCAGTTAATGTTTGAAATGAATATGGATACCACCTCTAAGCACTCGTCTGAAGTCAATACATGAGCTTACCTTGTAGCACAGTAGCGTTTCCAGCCCAGTGACTGCACTTACAACGACCTGCTTTTAGGAATCCATCTATGAAATCCACGACCCAGCTGCGTGTTTGCCATCAAACACAGTTAAGTTCATAGAATATGTCAATACTTTCTCCTTGGCAATTTCTCTGACGATATCTAGAAAACTATACGGAATACTTCAAGCGAGCTAATTGAATGCAAGTGAGTAGCCTTTAAATGTCAAAGATGAGTTGACAGATCAGTCCTAACCCTCCTTTATATGAGGGCCCGTCGCTCTACGTTGGGTGGCTGACAATTATATATCTTGAGAGATTGACGCACTCGCCATCCCACCACCAGCGACTTTGTGAAATCTGTGTAGGATATGCCGTCGGTCAAGCATTTCCAATTGAAGAGCGAATGGCAGTCGGCCTTGAGCAAAGACCTCTCCACACCTTATGTTTCGATTGAATCTCAGAAGCTTTCTCTCGTGCCTACTCTGCAGCTGGAAGCAAAGACCCTTTTTCAGGCACAAGGCAAGGAGTCGCGCGATGTATCTTTCCCGCGCTACGGTTTCTGGGCCCTGAGGCCGATGGAAAAGCTCTATGATTGCTGTCTACCAGCCTGCGTCGCCTTTAGGGGCTTCATGTCATACAAACTGACACTTATTTCGGCCCGAAGCCATGCGCACTACCTTATCCGGGTGTTATTCTCACCCTGAAGAGATCATGTTCAGCATCAAGGATGAGACATCAATCTCTACTGAAGTACTAGTACGCATAGCTTCGGATCCACTCAGCTGCGAGACCTAAGGTAAGGCAAAGGAGTCAACTGAGACGGCTGAACAGATGATGTCATGAAAACTCGGCCATCGAAATCGGCGCACCTGGATATCTATAGCTTGGCATGCCCGTGAACCTTTCTACGAGGTCGCTCGTCCATCCCTCGAACTTGTACTTGCCGACTAACGGTTCCCGCGCAGAGAGGCTCGATTGCCCCATCACAGCTAAGGAAATCCTCAGTGACCGACGGAGGAGGACAAACTGGGGTCACATACGGGACAGGCCATGTCGCTTCAGGTCGTAGCTAATGTCGCTGTATGAAAAAGCTTAGCCCGACGCTGATTGAGCCTTCATCATGCGAGTCGGCGACAACTAAGGTAGATATCTGAATCGCATACCAAGAAGACTGTCGGCTAGTCTAGATAAGGCTTGACCTCGGGTAAACTGGCTGGGGGAGTGGAGAACCAAGGGCGGGAACCACCGCCATCACCAAATGCCGCCACGCTCTCCAACTGGTCGCTACGGATCAAACGGCACACTGATTCGGTTCTTTGATTCATCCTTTGATCGATGTGGAGACTGAGAGTCGCTTGGACTGGGGAGTTTGGAGTTTGGAGTCACAAAATGGATCGTATCTGGCAGATTCATGAGAGAATGTGTTCCGCATGCGGAGAAACTGCTCTCCCACTGAGAGCAGTATGCAGACAGAAAGCGCGCAGAGATAAGTTGATATCTCAATGACAACAGACATATCCCAGCTACCAAACCCTGGATCTTCAATACAATAATCGAGAGGATATGGTTTCCGGCAGCAAGTGGGGAGAATCGGTCCTTGAGTACCTTAGATCTACTCCTGCCTCAAACGGCGCCAGCAGATAACACTCACTTCTTTCTCTTTTTACCTCATAGGTATTCCCTTTCGCTTCCTTCCTTCTCCAGCATTTTATTACACTCAAGGACGCCTCTGGCAAATCTACGTATCCTCTTGAAGTGAATTTTCTCCGCTGCTTCTGAAGGACATGGAGAAGAATCGCTGCTCTCATTATATATCCATGAGACTTATTAGCTGACATTGCTACCGTTGCAGGATTTGCACATTATTCTCATTCACTGCTCTATATTTCCTCATCCTTTTCTTCTCGGCTTTTCACTATTCTCTTTGGACGGATTGCCTCTTGGATCTCACCGGATATCCCGAGATCTCAAAACTGATGCTAGACGGGTTGCATCTTGCGTCATTCGATCTTATACTCCCGTCCGTTTTCAGAGGAACACCATAGGGATTTTTTCACGGCGGACGAACTGCGCATACATAAGAAATGACTTCCGCGGACCTGGAGGAAGGTGTTCAAGAAATTCCGTCGGCCGACACCGTATATACCGATGCTCCAACAGCCAAAAGATCCGGAGACGGAGACGTATGTGCCGAAAAAGATGCCCATTCTTCGTTCCCGGGATCCTTGCAGTCGGCGGTGGAGGAGAAGGGTACAGCGATTGATATTCCATATGCAGAACATGAAAGTTTGCCGATAGCGGTGCCGAGGCTGAAGCGCAGAGGGCTTTTCGGACAACTTACCCTGCTGGCAGAGGTTGAGAATCCGAAGACGTATCTCCGAAAGACAAAATGGTTTATCACATTCATCGTGGCGCTGGCAGGATCTACGGCTCCCATGGGTAGCTCGATACTATTCCGTAAGTGGATCCCAGTTCAACTGCATTTAGCATTCAACCCGTGGTGGCCTCCTCTTGACCCTCGTTGGTGAAGTACTTTCTTGACGTGCTAACACGTTCTCACAATAGCCTCTCTTTCTCAAATATCCAAGGAAATGGGCGCAGCAACCACTGTCGTCAACCTGAATATCTCGCTGTACATGCTGAGTATGTCTATTTTTCCACTTTGGTGGTCGTCTTTCAGCGAGAGGCTTGGTCGACGAACGATATACCTCGTATCCTTCAGTCTCTTTGTGTTGTTCAACGTTCTGAGTGCCGTGTCCCATTCCATATCGATGCTAATCGTCATGCGCATGTTGAGTGGTGGAGCATCTGCATCAGTCCAAGCAGTTGGCGCAGGGACGATAGCAGATCTGTGGGATCCGCATGAAAGGGGGCGCGCAATGGGCATTTTCTATCTGGGCCCGTTGTGCGGACCTTTGCTCGCTCCCATCATTGGGGGTGCCCTGGCAGATCGTTGGCGCTGGAGGAGTACCATGTGGTTCTTGGCCGTTTATGGCGGAATCATCGTGATATTCATCTTTTTTGCACTTCCTGAGACATTGGCCAATCGAAAGCCACGTGATGAAGATGAACAAGCACCTGTTGAACGACAACTCAGCCGGATATCTTCACGCCAGGTTGTTCACCTCACTGCCAGATGGTTGAAGGTCCTCAAGATGGTTTTTCTCGACCCTCTAAAGATCGTTCTTTACTTGCGCTATCCCGCAGTGCTTTTGACCGTATACTACGCGAGTATCACCTTCGGCTCCCTGTACGTGTTGAACGTTAGCGTTGAACATACGTTCGGAACGAACCCCTACAACTTCAACACCGTTATTGTGGGATGCCTATATATCCCGAACTCGCTGGGTTATATAGCTGCGAGTATTTTCGGCGGCCGATGGATGGACAATATCATGCAGCGTGAGGCTAAGAAGGCCGGCAGATATGACGAGCACGGCAAGTTGATCTATCGCCCGGAGGATCGCATGCGGGAGAATGCCTGGCTGGGCGCATTTCTGTATCCTGCAGCATTGATCTGGTACGGCTGGACTGCTGACAAGGCGATCTTCTGGTTAGCGCCGGTTAGTTGGTCTAGCATTTTTTCCTCCCTTTCCTACTGTGACTGATGCTGAAATGAACGATAATATCAAGAATGATGCGCGGATCGTGAAAGCTAACTTTGTCAACCAGATGATCGCCAACTTCTTTTTTGGTGTCGGATCAATGCTCATATTCAGCATGGCAACGACGATGTTGACGGAATTCATGCCTCAGAAATCCTCCACAGGTGTTGCCTTGAACAACTTCATGAGAAATATATTCTCATGCATCGGATCGGTAGTGACAGCCCCCATTATTGATGCCATTGGTAACGGGTGGCTCTTTACAATCCTTGGGCTGGTCGCTTTCGCCAGCAGCTCGGTGATTCTCGCCATGAGGATATTTGGACCTCGTTGGAGGAAGTCGATGGATGCTGTCAGTCACTAGCCCGGTCATCTTTTGGGTGAGACTGTAAAAAGATACCCCAATAACGTTATTTTTATGAGTCATGTTAGCATAGCGAGAAGCAATCATCGAATTGTCTGCTCTTCTGGTGCCTGGTGTAGGTCATCATAAGCGTGCAATTGCATTTGCTAGCAACCGCCCAGAATAAGAACATTACGGAGTAGACTGGTCAGATCGATTGTTTGTAGCCTTTGAAGCAATTGCATTGCCATGCTGTGAATCAATAAGTCAAGAAGCAGAGAATATTCTTGAGGTAACCAGAGGTTGGTGATGTATCAGGGATCATCCCCAATCATGCAGGTAACCACCATAGGAAGCTTTCTCGATAACCTAGTACTACCTTAGGTATCTACCTTACTACGTATCCGTTGCATCTGGCTCTATGATTGGTAGCCCTGTTTACGGCTATGGATAGCAAGCAAGAGGCTTCACAGTGGTCTATCTATCCCGAGTCAAATCTCATTGTTCTGGTAGCATTGAATGGGCTGACATGCTCTTTTTGGACAGCTGCTGCTCGGCGTGGCATACTCAGGACGCCTCTCTACAATATAGATAGTTGTTCTGCTCTCCTTTGCTCTCATTAATAAGTATTAATATTAAGAGAGGAGCGAGAAAGATCCCTTTCAGTTTCAAGTGGGCTTGTTCTCGGTGTTCTGGCTAGGTAGTGCTCCATAGTTAGGCGGAATTGACCACTCATCGATGGCCAAAGCAGCAATCCACGCCTCATTTTTTAGGTACATACAGCAGTAAACAAACTGGCTGATTCTGTGACATGTTTTGGTGTTTCACAATCAGGACTTACGGTTTATTCAATGGCTTCTGAATTTATTAGGTCATTGTTGATTGCAGAATCCAATTCACCCGGATGATAACATCAATAGCATCAGACGTGGTTTCTTGAAGACAACAATAGATGGGAGTTGGTTGTAGTATTTTGGGCATTGCCTAAAACGGTATAGACTGATCTTCGAGTTGCTGAAGTGTCTCGGTGGAGCTGGATCGCCTTCTCTTTCTCATCCCCCAAGACTCGGTTTCATCAAGTATTGTCTATCTATGTCCCAACCATCATTGTCGATGTCGTAAATCGCAGAAATGAAACCGGATGGTGATCATGATTGAGACTCTACTGCAGAGAACAGCACAAAACACACAGTCGATCATGCACTCCAGTCTGATCCCAGTCGTTCTGGCCGGTGCTTCGACGCGCCCTCCACAGTCCACACAGTATGCACCTTATTTCGGCCGCTGCCCGCAATTTGCGTTGGGCAGGAATCGGTGACTGAGGAGTGTCTCTCAGAGGTTGGACATGATTGTCATCCTCGTTGTCTGGTCACTGAATCACTGGAGGTCTGCTGTCTATCTACTAAGAATAGGGAAACGCTCGAGTCCTTCCGCGCTTCTGCTTCAATGTTCGATTTGCTTGGCATCTACGATGGCATTATGATGATGTCTATCGTCTAGCATATGAGCTACCCGATGAAAGCGCTTTCCTTGCTGGTCGCTGCTCCTCCTCCTAATGCTTTACTCTTTTCGTCCACGCGCATTGGCTTAACCAGGCGAGGTTATTGCGGGTTATGGCCAAAAACAGAGAAAACAACACAGAGAATCACGATTTATCGGTGGCACCACCCCCACCAACCTGCAGTACCCAGTTATCACTTATCCACACAACTCCACCACTGGATTGCTTCCCTTTCTCCCTCTTGTCAATTCGCTTCCTCTTGCCCCGCTGCCTAGCTGGCTATTGCATGCTCGTCCTGCAGATGGCAATCGTCCTGCTTTTTCCCGGCCCTAACGATGCTTTCGGGAGGGGGTCTCCCAAGCTCTTTTCCTATATTCGTTAAGGGCCATGGATCCGTGAGACGTGGCCCAATCAGAAGACATGCCGTTGGGTAGTTCGCCAGTGGCGTCCCACGGCCATCTCAACCGTAGTTTGACAGTATCCCATCCCAATGGGTAGAGGCGGACGGCTATACGTCGCCTTGCCTTGGACCTTGGGCGGAACCACCATGCTGTTGGCGGAGGGACAAGACGTGTGCTGCTTGTTCAATCCCGATTTGGCCTGCCTTACACATGAGCGTCTGCCCCCTTCGTCTTCCCATGCCTGTTCATGTCTGAATCTTCCATTTCGTTCTCTTGCATCTTCCTTTTCTTTTTTACCTGATTGATCATTTCCTACCCCTGAAGACAGTCTGACAGGGAAGACAAGACGTACTTGATCTCTCTCTATATAAATTGATACATCAACTGGGCCGAACCGAGTGTCTCCTAGCTTGGACGTCCTGTTACTGATCCGATGCCATGGCCAAAAAAGGAGGAAAGAACAAAAAGAAGAACAATAGCAATAACAAGCAACGCCTGCCAGTGAACGATAATAAGTTTTCCCTCCCTGAAGACAACCCTACACCCGAGTCCGGCCTTGAAGAGGCCGAGTCTGGGGACCATGGCCAAGCTACAGTATGCACAGCTTCCCAAGTTTGAATATCAGACATTCGAGCGTCAATATCAGACCTTCGACCGTCAGACTTTTAAATTCTCATTTTATCCCGTCGTTGCTACTTCCTCGGATGGTCTGACATCGGATAAGAATCAGGACATCACCAACACCGCGACCAATTCAGAAGAAGGCCCATCCCCAGAGAGTGCTCCAGTAGAAGGATCAAGTAGTTCTCCCGATGACGCTGCGCCTGCACCCGAATCTGAAGGTATGTATGCTTGTCACCGCCACCTTCTCCGTTTGTCTGGGTTCACCTTGCTCACATTCGTCTAGAGTCAGCTGAAGCGGCTCCACCGCAGCCTGAACCGTCAGATGCCCCTGCGCCAGAATCCAAGGAAGAAGAACCGGCGCCTGAGGCAGACGGTACCGAGCAGAAACCGGAAGACGCTGCCAACCCCGACGAGTCCGAGACGCAAGCGGCCCCCGAAGATGCCGCGCAAGACCCAGCGTCCGAGGAAGTTGATGGTGCCGCAGATGCGGTAGATGAAAGTCCTGCGCCGGGAAGCCTGGAAGGGGACAGCAACGGTATGCTTGCGGATACCAAACGCGCAAAGCCAGCTGACCTCATTCCCAGCGGATGATTTTCCAGAATGTGATCCGTCTGCAGAGCTCGACAAGGTCGAGGCCGAGAAAGAGGAAGCGGCACGGCAAGCGGAGGAGGATGCCAAAGCAGAAGAGGAGGCAGCAGCAGCACTCGCAGCAGCGGTCCCTGATGACGTCGATGTTGATACTGGAATTGAGGGCTCACATACAGACGACCCAGATGGCGAAGAAGCTGCCCCCGTACAGGACGACTCACCAATGGCCGAGTCGGCGGAAGAAGGTTCGACGAAGCCCGACACAGAGGGTAGTCCCGCGCCGGACGGACCTGCTGAAGAACAGACCGACCCATCACCCGAAGAGGAGGAGGTAGTTGACGACTGGGCTGAGGCTGCCGACGCCGACGACTCAGAAGAGCAGCCCGTCGCTGAAGAGCCAGCTCCCACCGAGGAACCTCCTGCTGAGGAGCAGCCCGCTGCTGAAGAGCCTGCACCTGAACCTCCTTCCGAGGAAGAACCCGCTGCCCCAGCTGAAACGGCGGAGGACAACAACCCAGAAGAAGCAGTAGCTGCCGAGGATGCAACAGCAGATGACGCTGCAGATGAAACGGCACAGGAAGAGCCCATGTTAGAGGAGCCAACTACTGAGAAAGCCCCTGAAGAGCCTGAAGTCGAAGAAAATGCAGTCGAAAACGAGCACGAGGAGGTAACCGAGGCTCCCGCACCCGAGGAAGCTGCAGCTGAGACAGCGGCCGAGGACGCTGCAGTGGTGGAGGATGCTGCCGCCGAAGCGGCTCCAGAAGCACCACCAAGTGGTGATGCGGCTGATCCAGAGGCAACTCCTGCGGAAGCTCCAGCGGAAGAAAAGGAAGAGGACGCTCAGGAAATACCACCCGAGCAACCTCCCACTGAAGAAGCTGTTGAAGAGTCGCCGCCTTCGGATGAAGATGTTGTCGAAGAATCTACGTCCCCCGAACCTCAGGCTGAAGAACCAACACCTACCGAGCAGCCTGCTCCTGCAGATGAGCCTGCCCCTGAAGAATCGCCTACTGCTGAGGAGTCGACCCCCGCTGCGCCTGAAGCTGAAGAACCTGTGCTACCGGAGGAGACCCCAGCTGAAGAAGCTCCTGCTGCAGAATCAACTAAGGCTGAGGACGTCACCCCTGACGAATCTGCTCCTGTTGAAGAGGCTGCCGCCGAGGAATCGGCTCCTGCTGAAGAGCCTACTCCAGATGATGAATTTGCTCCAGTTGAAGAGGCTGCCGCCGAGGAATCTGCTCCTGGTGAAGAATCCGCTCCGGCCGAAGAACAGGCTTCTGTTGATGAGGCTTCTGTTGAGGAATCTGCCCCAACAGAAGAACCCACGGCTGAAGACCCAGCTCCCGCTGAGGAGGCTGACGAGCCTATTCAAGCGGAAGAGCCTGCTCCTGCCGATGAAACCGACATAGTCGAAGAATCCGCTCCGGCTGAAGAGCCTGCTCTAGCTGATCCACCTGCGCCTGTTGAGGAGGCTCCTGAGGAACCAGGCCCCGTCGAAGAGCCTGCTGCCGCCGAGGAGATTCCTGCTGAGGAGCCAGCACCTGTGGAAGAACCTGCTGAGGAACCCACGCCAGTCAAAGAATCCGTCCCTGCGGAAGAGCCTGCTTCTGCTGAGGAACCTGCTCCTGTGGAAGAGCCTCCTGCCGAGGAGTCTGTTCCTACTGAAGAATCCGCCCCTGTTGAAGAGCCTGCTGCCGCCGAGGAGATTTCTGCTGAGGAACCTGCTCCTGTGGAAGAACCCGCTGAGGAACCCGCACCAGTTGAAGAATCTGCCACTGCTGAAGAGCCGGCTCCGGTGGAGGAGGCTCCTTCTGAGGAGTCTACTCCGGTTGAGGAGCCTGTTCCTGCTGAGGAACCTCCCGTTGAAGAGTCCTCTCCCATTGAAGAGACCGCTGCCGAGGAAATTCCTGTGAAGGAACCTCCCGTTGAAGAGCCTGCTGCTGCCGAGGAAGTCCCTGCTGAAGAACCTGCTCCGGCGGAGGAACCTGCCGCCGTCGAAGAGCTTGCTCCTGTGGACCAAGAAGCATTCGAAGAGGCTCCAACCGCAACGCCAATTGAGGAAACCTCAAGAGACATTGATGGCTTGGAGCCCTTTGAAGCAGCCTTGCCAGCTACTGTTCCAGCCGCCCTAGCCGCCGAACATGCACGGAGGAGAAAGAAGCGGTCCCCGGATCTGGGACAGAGACGGCATTCGAAGAGTTCCTCTGAGGAAGTACGAAGAACATTGCCACGCCAGAAACTTGAGCGCAGTGGCAGTCTCCTTGACCGGTGGAACAAATCGCTTGAGGAAGCCAAGAGACTGCATGAAGAGAAGCTAAGGCAGGAGGAAATACGGAAAGAAGAGAAAATGCGTGCTGCCGAGAAGGCAGAGAAGGAGAGGCGTTCCTTGGAGCGGGAGCGCTCTAAACGAAGCGAGCGTTCCTCAAGAGAAAAAGCTGCCGTAGATGTCAAGCCCAGTCGACGAACGTCCGAGCGCTCGGGCAGCTATGAAGTCGAGCGTTCCTCGCGAGAAAAGGCTGCCGCGAGTATTGAACCGAGCCGACGGTCCGGAGAGCACTCGAGTAGTCACGGAGGCGAACGTCGAAGTTCCTCCTCAAGGGACGGCAAGGCATCGGGTTCGAGGCCGCGAACCTTCTTGAAATATGTCGCAGCAGCCGAGTCCGAAACAAACGGTCCCCTTCTTAAGATCAATGGCAACAAAGCTGCTGCGAAGGTGTATGAGCGTCGGCCTTCCACAAGCCATTCCCACAGCCACCGTCACCCGCACGACGAGAGAGGGTCCCCGGAGCGTTCCACGGGCTCCAATCATGCGGAGGAGGAAGAGAACGCTCGACGCGAGAGAAGGGCGCGACGTAGGGCCGCAGAAGAGAGGGAGCAGTCAAAGGAAAGAGAAAAATCCGACCATCATCGCCATCGCCATCACAGACACCGGAGAGATGAGCCTCCAAAGGAAGAATCGAAGCTCAAAAATCTCCTCAAAGCAGTTGTTGCTCATTAACTCAGGTGTCAGTTCACTTGTTATCACGATCTACTTTGATTCCACTCCCATACTATCATTTCGGGTTATTGTCACCATGTTGTTTCCCAGTCGTCTAGCATCACAGCGAACGTACTCTCGGCTGATTAGCATAAGCATATGTGGTGTTTTTTGCATTTACTTCATCTTTCTTGTTTGTATTCCATATTTCTTCTCCTCAATGCATCTATAGGGGTTGTACAGCAATCTTGTCGAGCGAGTTTTTGACATTGGTTATTGTATCTAAATTGTGCTTCAATGGACTCCTTCAGCGGGATACTGGTTTCAGAATTCAAAGTGAGCATTTGCATGAAAGAGTTCACTTCTATTTCTTCCTTGGATTTTGAGCCAGAGCATATACATTCTACCTCCCAATTTCATGAAAGCTGTCAGATGTGATAAGCCGGTTAACACCCGAGACCGGTCTCAACGTCTCCATCTATATATCTCCTATGCAGCATGTCAAGGAAGCCACTCAAGATCAACATAAGATTTGATATCCGCACTGTCCGCGTCCGCGTCTACTGGAACCTACTCATTGCACTACGGCGTATATCTGTCATGTCGATGAAACCCAATCCAAGCCACGGGGTTTACACTGTATCCTACTCAGAATCCAGCTTGGGCTTGGAAATACCGTTCAAGCGCCTATCTCGTCTCCTACGACCGTGAGGAACATTCGTGTTGGCTTAGGCTGTGCACGATCAGCAGTAATGCCACACACATCATCCTATCGACAACAGACAGCTCTCGCTTGAGAAACAGAATCTGTGGCGAGATGGACATTTTCGGCAACCGGGGTATGGCAAGGCCAGTGGAGAAGAGGAACAGGGAGTGATATCCACCCATCCATCCATGTAGAGCAACTCGACGTCTATGGCGATAGGCATGTCCAATGTGAGCACTGAGAGGCTAGCCAGGTCGTCGCAGACGCTGGACGATGACGTCGCGAGCTGGACTCGACTCCACTCGACTCATCTCGCCAACACGGACTGACCAGTAAACCGTTAGCGTTCGTTCCTAGACATAGACATCTGACCATGTCAATGTCCTTATGGCCAAGCGCATGATATCATGGTAGGCCTGGCCTTGGTAGATACTCGCAGCATCGTACCTCTTACGGAGTAAAGATATCTCCATCTCACCTCCGAGTCTTAACTCTTAACTCCTAACAAACAGCAAGGATGATAAGAAAGATGATGTCAGCTCACTCCTCAGGTCATCCCGTACTACTACTCTGTAGTCAAGTCTACCAGCAGCCACACGGGTTATCGCGCGGTGCATGATGACTCCGAATACGAGCAAATCACCGTGTCCGTTCTGCAGGAGGTGTTGGTTTGCAGGGACGGCCGGATACGATTGGGTGGTGGGCGTGCGCCTCTGTCGGTGATCGTCTTCCCTTGCGGGAAGGGAAGCCTATAAAAAGCAAAGTTTCGGAAGAATAGATTCGTATGGCGCGACTCATGGCTCACGACTGAGCGATTTGAAACTTGAGGCGAGGTTAATGGTAAGATATGCAGAATCCTTCTGCACGGAGGTTTTGGTAAGCACTATCAAATTCAAGAGGATTACTGATGGTAGGCAATTACAGCACATAGTTATAAAAAGATACCTCAGGCAGTCTCTCATGACTGCCTCGAGGCTAATGCACACGTGTATCTAGCGGTTACCAGTTATCCGTGCCTGATGCTGCACCCACCCCCTTCGGGGGTGGGTGTGCCACTCTGTAACTTCCAATATCACCATAACTTCCATGTATCTTTTATATGGCATCACCATATAAAAGGTACATATAGATTATTTAATGTAGGTATATACACATTCAGTTTTTAAAGTTTATTATTACTTAGATATATAAGTGTCTATCTTTTATTACTATCTTTATTATTAGAAAGGAAAATTATAAGTGTTAAGGTAAAGTAATCTTTCTTTATTCTTTTCTCTAACTCTAAGAAAGAGTTTTATAGGGGGAAACTTCGCCCACTTTTATATCCCTAATTTTTAGTCAATATTAAAAATTTAAGAGGGAAGATCCTATAATTAAAAGCCTTTTAAGAGTTTTATACTATCTAAAATATAGTTACTCTCAGTAAATACCCTGATATTTAGCTTAGGGAGTATGTACCTTTTATATGGTGATGCCATATAAAATGTACATGGAAGTTATGGTGTTATTGGAAGTTACAGGGTGGCGCACCCACCCCCCTTCGGGGGGTGGGTGCAGCATCAGGCACGGATACCAGTTAGCTAGCCATCCCGGAAATATATACGATAATCCTGGTCTTTAGCTGGCAATATCTTGGCTCAAGCGATTAATTTAGCCATCATTACGAACTAAGACTACATCTATGCTGTAATTTACTGTAGATGAGATAGCAGCCAATAAGTTACTAGTAGTCTCTAAATTGATCTCTGTTGGGTTGTACCAGTGCTCGTATTGGCCATTGCAGCCAGCAAGGATTCGAATCCTATCAAAATGCAAGCGAAGTAGGTAATTGAGGGCCTTTTGTCTCTTCTTCACTGTTCGGTAACCACCTCCTTTGTCTAGCTGGACTGCTGGACGAGTTGCGACTTGTACTTTTGTGAGATGGACCCATCAACTTCTCCAACAAGAAAGAATGGGGTAGTCTAGAAAGCGTGTGTTCTAGACTGATGAAACCCATCTTATCAAAATACAAGGTCGTTGTACGGACTACAGAGTAGGTAGCGGGGATATGACGGATCTGCTTCTGACTAGTATATTTTAGTACAGTTGGCGCAGTTCAGCATGCTACCAAAGCTTCAAGATCTGCAACAGTGACACTGTGACACCGATGATTGCGATGTCAGGGACTCAGGGTAGAGACCACATGTCGCTTCCGAAGAGAATCTCTGAATGGCAGCTAGCCATGTTTATAAGGAAAATGCTTCCATATCCAATTGCAACGGAGCATTTCTCCCTTTCACTACAATCACTGCGTGGTTGTGGTAGAAGGCCAGAAGATACGGACACATACTCATTCAGCAGCAGATCATGGTCTGATTCCCAACTATTGATCCAAAAAGCATCTAAGGATTGCAGATTGCCAAGGCTTAGACGACTCTTCGCATGTGCTTGGATACAGTGCTGATTGGTATGGCGCCGATCGTGCACTGCCTAGTCAAGCGTTGAAGCGAGAGGGAACGGTGCTAGGCAGGATTGAGTAGTCACGACGACACCGGCAGATTGCCGAGCCACTTTACTAGTTTAGTCAGGTACTGAAGCTAAGTTAATAGAAGCTAATATTATTGAACTTTGATAGTACGGAGTACTAGTGAATCATGCAGACGGGCTCGGATGGGCCGAATTGACTCAAAAACTTTGACAAAAGAGATCCCCTCACAGAGTCACGGCTCCTACTAAATCAGGTATAAATTCTGAGATAAAAGGAGGTCGACTTTAAGATCAACGGATCATTCTCCAAGTGGTCCCGGTACTTTGCAATGTCTGGGCCGCTATTCCACTACTAGTAGGAGCTTGGACCATAGACGGTTTCTACCGCCGGGCTGTTGTGGAGTGTGGACTCCAGTGCTCTCCAGATAGATACCTAAATAGTAGATATCGAGACGAAACTGTTCACACTAGATGACTAGAATGGCATTTGGTCTACTCCGTACCCAAGTCCGGACTCCGGAGTAAAATCGGTGCAGATTACAGAAGTCTGTCAGCCTTGGGATTAACTAAACTTTCTGTTGGCGAGGCATTGGCGCAAGCCCGCAAGCCACGTGAGTCTAGTGGCTATTGAATTCCCGTTGACACTATCTTGATCTCGCTCGGTGGCAGATTCCTTATTGATAGTGATACTTGTGATTGGCAGATTATGCTCATTTCAGGGGCCGTCTCCTGGCTCAGGGACAGTCAGGGACTCAGGGTCCAGTGGCGGGCGATCGAGTACTGACACTCGGAGTCAACTACCTTACCTAGTACTATTATTCCATAGTCCTGGTCGAACGACCGTGAACGTCAAAATAGGCAATTGGTTTGCGCCCGGTGACTTGGTCGAATCGGAGCAAAGAGGGTCAATAATTACACCAATTACGGAAGCTGAAGCGGTTGCCGGAGTTCTCTCCGGCATCCGAAGAAAACGCCTTTCATTCTCCACCTGAGGCTTTTCCTTCCAGCTTCAGGAGAAGTGGACTCAACAGTCTGAAGTTTGTATTTTACTATGACCCTCTAACCTTAGTTAAAAATTACAGTACAGCGTTCTTGGCGAATTGCATGACCCGCAAGTCCCAACTGACAACCTGAGGCAATGAGGCAAGGCTGAATTTCGTGGAGAAAGGTTAACCCTATGGACAAGGCGCAGTAGTTGATGACGATCCAACACAAACCTTTCTCATCCTTCGTGTTTGAGAGTTGATGCTTCAATCGAGGTCCATGATGACAGCAGATTTATCTACGTCATGTTCGATATAGACGAAGATGGCAGTGCAAGACCGCTACAAACGTGCGCATGGCACTTGTGCAGGGCTTGGCTGTGAATTGCACTAAACACCATGATGCCATCAAGGATTGGATTTGGATATCTAGATAGCCGACGCTAATAAGCCCCATCGAAAATAGACCATGTCGGGCCCGAGACCGAAACATTGGCAAATTTGATAACCATTTCAAACTATCACTCTACTATTATCTAAACTTTCGTCTAGGACCACAGTCCACAAGTGAAGATTCTTCAACCAGGGTGAGATTGGCTCCGGCTGCGGGATCCTTGTCACGGATTACAATTGTCTACCGACTCTCCGACGTCGAATGAACCTAACCAATCAGATACAAAGTCGAGGCTGCGGCTTGTTGAAAATGGGAGGCTATACGACGGACTCAGTAGGACAATGCTTATACAGGTCAAGATCATAATCCTATTCCTGACTCCTGGGTCCTACTCCTCAGTTACCCTCTGCAGTCTGCTTCAAGGATCGACGGTCATGATGGTCTACTTTCCCATTTGCGAATGTTTACAGCATCCATGGTTACAGCCCTGGGGACTCGTCGGTACTGGGTTCTTCAAATTTCAGTTGATGTTACGATTCTTACCCAATTACTTGATCAGGCAAGGTGCGGTTGGTGAGAAAACCACTCTACCAACATAGCTATACCATAAAAGGCTAGTGGTTTCTCGGGTGCATGTATCCACCTTCTACAGAGTATGAGGATGAGGATTGAGGAATGTCTGGCGCACCACACTAACAGAGGCCTCTTTCCCCACAGACAACCACGTTGTTGTCTATCTATCTGTCTCACTCTCATAATAATCTTTGCTGCGATGATCATCAGTAACACACGTGCTACTACTTGAGTTTCAGTCGCGCATCTTGCAACCCCCATCCTCCCTTGTGTAACAGTGATCTGCACTCGGAATCGCCTGCATGTAATCTCTACCTATTTTGGGCTCACTGGAAAGCATGCAGGTGTAAGTATTAGCCATGTTAGAAGGGAAGCATGTTGGTCGGCCACTCGCAGTTGCCACCACCATCAACACAGGAGATAATCAATGGCGATACTAGTACTGTTATCAGTCCCAACGCCAACGGGCCAACCCACACTCGCTCTTGTTGATTCTGATCCACCGGCCCGCCTCGAAGGATTATGAACCTTGCATGCCAACCGCGCCACGTGATGGCTGCCAGAATCGTGAGTGCATTCGATAGACTGCAGCCTGCCTGGTTTGTGCGTTTCACCAATGCATGCCCTTGCACACCCATGACGCATGGCTTCTGCGAGAGAGTAGCCACAAGTGGGATGTATTCATGTATTGTCCTGCGGAACGTGGATGTTGCTTTACTACGGGAACAAGTGCGAATTATGCCTTCGATCTGAGGCATTTGGAGCCAATGGGCTTCGGGTCAGCAGCCTCCAAGGTGTATGCACGGGCACTACTACTGGATATTTGGTAGTTTTACGGCCCATAAACTCAAGATGTAGTATCAACAAGATCAGGTTAAGGTTACGGGGAATACTTGCCAGATTATGATTTATGGCACGAAAATCTGGACTCGAACGGTGTCCGTGTCCGAACGCTCAAGACCACATGGCCAACAGGCAAGTAATGGATGGTGGCCACTGGCCCACGTATTTTACCCCCAACCCACGTTGCCATGCTCACTGCAGCATTCCGGCTAATGCACTCTAATGCGGATTATGTCCATGTGGAAGCGACGATCATTCCGGCCAGGAGGGTGCGTATTGGATGGAATGTCAAGAAATCATCAGCGCTTGTAGACGTTCATCTGCAACATCGCTGGTAGGGGCCAATAGTCCGTTAGGGAGAACTGGATTCCTGGGTCATTGGCTAGGTTTTGCATGTGTAGATTGATTGCAGAATGAGCGACAGGACAGTATGTTTGTTGCAGAGACTAGAGAGGGATGATTATGACTTGATGCAGTCATTCTGTTGGATGCATGACAGATTACTAGAGTAAGAATTGCTGATAATTTATGAAGATAACGAGTAGACAAATTCGGATGATGAATAACTCTAAGACAATTCCTGCAGCAGAGTACCGTACACAATGGAAACAAAGTTCGGGAACAACGGTAAAATCCAATGCATTCTTTTCTTCTTTCCTCCAGTTTTGCATGTCATCAGACTATTCTCCGTAGATGGCGTTCTGATCACCCAGATGAAACAAGCTAAGCCCATGCTTGGATTCTCAACTCTCAAGTGACAGGGCACGGCCCACTCCTCTTCCCTCATCACAGGAGACAGGGAAACCTGGAAATGACTCCGTATTCCTTACGATATTATATAAATTAACCGGACATTTGGGGTAGATTGCCGGATCTTCTGCCGGATGGCTACTAGTCTCAAGGGCACGGAGTACGGAGTAGACACTGCAAGTGCAAGCGAAGGATGCAAGGGGCTTATGGCATTTATCCACACGTGGATGTGGTTGTCCACGTTCACATACTCCTTAGTCCTTCCTCCTTAGCCTTGCTCCTTACTCCTTACCTCATGCCATGATTCATGCTCTGATGGAGGAATGTTACTCAGATAGAATATCTGTCTGTGTGTAACAATTAGCAGCATGGACGAATTTGTAAAATACGAGACAGGTCCCGAGAATAGAATAGAGCCTAAGGCAAGGTACTCCGTACTTTGCTATATTTAACTACAAATACGGATGCCACAGCCTTGGGAGGCAGATTTGACACGGGACGAACCGTCGCAAGCATCTAAATCAAGACGTCAGCAACTAATCTTTTGCTTATGGCTATACAATAGGATTGATCTATCAGCGACATGAATCGTGATTTCCTTGAAAGTGTACTTGGTATGTTGCGGGGCAGTGTCATGGAGGGCCAGACAGGTTGAACTCTGGTTGGCCCCGAATTCTGATCTAACTCATATCAAGGGCGATAATTTTTGGAAATCAACTTCTTGGATGATCTAGATAGATATTCAGGGTCAACCCATGACGGAATCTTTGATGTTTTCTTTTTTCGCTGTCTGTCACAAGCCAAATGAGCCGCCCGAGCTGGTTCAATGCTTGGTTCTTGGCAGATGTTGATTCCAGAATTCACAGCATATTAATTAAGCCGATAGTTATTCTGTTGAGCTCGTGATAGTCTCTGTATCTGAGGCAATGCATACCAAAAGCCTAAATGCCTGAATGCCTTTGTTCCATGTCAGCGGTGCCAGCGCAGAAAGAAAACAAAAGCAAATATCCCTGCAAAGAAGCGAAGTAAACTCAAAATGGGTAGAAGAATGTGGTATAATTAGCACACATTCAACGGGAAAAAGCAGCTAAGTTGGGATATTTACGAACCAGCCAATCAGAGGCACTGTTCAACCAACAACTTTCAACCTCGTCCTATGGACTGCTATTATTATATTAGTCTCTCGTGATTATTTGTTTTCTGTAGCTTTCATGCTGCTGCAGTGGTCTGGGATGGCTTCTACTTTCCGTACTGAGCACACCCTTGACCGTCTGAAATCATCTCGTCATCATGACTTGAGGTACCTATACTCTGTTTCCACTCCTCCATAGTGCTGAGTACCCTACCTTTTTCACATAGAAAGAAAGGATTGAAGTGAAATGTGTAAAGAGCACAGTTTGTTGAATTTCACACTCAGACAATGCTACAATCGTTTTGTTCTCTTCAGGCAATTTGGCTCTCTAAAGTTGTGGCTTTGGGGATTGAAGATCTAAAGCCTAGCTTCCTCCCTATGCATAACAATCCGCCTAACCAAAAACCGTTGAAGTATATTTGGGACTTGGTTAATGCTGGCTGTATCTACACGGTGGAGGGTAAAATATTTCCAGACTTTGCATATCCATGTTTTCTGAATGCGCCTCAGCCGCATGAGCTAATCCAACCCTTTTTGCTCCAGGGTGGATACTGGTGGGCTGCTGGTGACCGAGATTGGGGTCGTATTATTTTCAGTTGTATCCAATACCTTTTTACCTTAATTTCAGGGGAATTTTGAGTTTTTTGTAAGGTATCTCTGTGTAATGTAACCTCCGCAAATCCGCCCTCGTTCATTACTGGCGCCCACCTTTCTGTATTCTAATTTATTAAACTTTGAACTTTTTGATGCTTCACTGATGTCCACTTTCGAGGTCCAGAGTCCTCACCTTGCTCACCTCAGTCAAGGTTGATTTCTAACGTAACTAAGACTGTCTGAGCTAGTTACTCTGTAGTATTTTTATTCTAGTTTCACACTAATCCTGCAGCCGGGAAGTTGGAACTCGGTGATAACAATATAGCAATTTTACCGAGTCATCCAAGGTATACCCAGCTAGTAGGCACATAGCCATGCTTGTATGATCACCCTGCAGACTGATCATCAAACCTGCAACTCTCGCTTACTTACATGACTTGTTTCTATGTTTGACCAAAAATAATCATCATCAATAATACGATTGTTTCAGGTTTTTCCCCTAAATTCTTCACTATCGTCTTCATATCAAACCATCCAATTGTTGGCCTGGGGTGAGGAAGATCTTCTGGAGCAGGCTGACTTGGTACCTCGCATATCCACTCCCACGGTTCGACAATCTATATCAACTTCTCATTCTCACCTCCATCCCCTCAGTCTCTCCAGTCATTTGCCACCATTCCTTCCTTCCACTGCATCACTGTCACTTGCATGCGAGGCTTTTTCTCTACACCATCGATCTTACCCTTTCGCCATCGACCAATCTTATCACTGCTAGCTGTGACGACAATAATAACTTCACATCACAGCCTCCCTCCCCACAAATTGTCCTGGGTACCTGCGACATGCTTAGAGGTGCTTGTTCAAAATCTTGAAGATATATCTTGCTCTCAATCGCCGGTCATCTCTCCACGTCCATCCACACCTCAAGCTATCAAGCACGACGTCCTGCCTCAAAATCGTCCTCCACCAGTAAACAAACCACCGTGACCATGCGTCGGAGCAATGCAGCATCAGAGATTCCTCTTCCTATCACTTACACGCCTACCACTCATCGTATCAGCAAAGCCAAGAAGGGCAAGCGTGTACATGCTTGCGAATTCCCAGGATGCAACAAGGTTGGTCCTGGACATCTGACTGCGTCAGGGACATCTACTAACAAGGTCTTTAGGTATTTACAAGAGCAGAACATAGAAGGTAGCATAGCTGTTCGATTGTGTCACAGCAGAATTACTTACCATTTTATAGACGTCATGAATTGAACCACAAGCCTGAAGCTTTATACCGGTGCCCCCATCAGAACTGCAGAAAGGAGTTCCATCGTGCAGACTTATTAACCCGACACATGGCAAGGCAGTAAGTCTCCTCATCGAATGGCTCTGGCTCTTCTGGAGGCACAGCTGACAGACCCCACAGTGAACTTGAGGCACAGATGGAAAGCACATCTCAATGGGAGCGAGACCGACACATCCCTACAATTGCAGAACCTCCTCAAGTGTCCAAATGCATGCCGATAGATCCAGCCATAAACACATACCTCGCTGCCACACAGTCACCAAGCTCGACGTCCATCGGAGCGTTGGTGGGCTCGTCCATCCACCCTAGCCTCGCGAACGAATGCACCCTGATGTGGAACTCGATGGAGATGCACTCGACTCCTCAGGTATCCATGTACGGCAGTCACCAGATTCTCGAATCGGTCGAGGACACCCGTTTCTATGCGACTCCGGAAACATGTCCGTCGCCCGCCTCGGACGGCGCCACGCTGTCTCTGCCGCCTCATAGCCGTTCCTCACTCTCATCCACCCCAGCTACAATGGTCGATTCGTATCCAAGTAGCATCATTGACTCTGATCTGACGTCTTCGCCGGTTCCTATACACGCCTCGTTGCGGGGTTGGGATCCTGCCGAGGCCAGCATCTCGTCAATGGTTCCCATCACTTTGCATGAAAGTCTGCTCTCTCCAGTAAGTTCATGTCTTTCTGTATTACTTACTCTAGCTAACAGCTTCATAGCCTATTACCTGCCATTATCCTTCTCCTTCATGGACGCCCACACACCATGTCGCCTATGATGACCACCATCTCCCCCGCAGTGTACCCTTTCAAGCTGTGCCCTGGAAGTCCTGGACGCTATAGTCGGTATACCATTAGCCGAGTCTACCACAGACAAACCACCACAAGCAATCTCCTCACCTCTCACCATCTATACCATCAAAAAAGCTGGTTGCAAAAACTTCCTGCCGTATGATATCAATCCACTACCACACTTTTACCTATCCTCAACCCACACACATCCTCTTATAGAACTCATGGCCCGGCGCATATCTTGCATAGCTCTCCACAATCATATCTTCAGGCTTCAGGTGTTCATGTTCATCCGTTTGGTTTATGCGATGTTTTCGTTTTGTCCTTCCTTATGTTGCTTAACGAGCATATACCCACGATTCGCTTACAGACTACTTATTGCACCAATACGATATTGGCCAAGTATTGTACAACTACGGCTTTCGTTCGCTTTCACGTGTCTCTGGACAGAAACAGAAACGCTTATGATAGATCTCATTCTCGTTTGGATTCATGGCCTGGTTGATTTGGTTTCATGCTTCTTTCACAGATAGAGACTTTTGTCAATTGATACTTAGTCAGAAGCGTATGTCCTCTAAATCTCGAAAGACATGCCATAAGCCATCCTCTTGGAACAGCAATCCATTCACCTTCTACGCACAGAAGAAAAAGTCTTCCACCGCGCTGCTAAACTGATCAGGGTCCTGTAGCGGTGCAAAATGGCTAACATTGATCAAAGTAACCAAGCTACTGCCCGGGATCGCGGCGTGCAGCTTAGCCGGGACATCCAGATTCACCACTTCGTCGTACTGAGCGCCCGCAATCCTGACCCTGGAGCCGTCGATGGTTCCCAGCTGGACATCAGTGAATTGCGGCAGCGTAGCCTCCAGCGTCGCTACCTTAGTCGCGAACAAGGCGAAGTTAGCCTGGGGCTGGAGCTCGCTGTACTCGTCCGCGCAGCGGGTCACAAACTCAGAATAGATATCCGTATCCGGGAACGATGCGTTGGAATCAGACGGTACCGTAAAAGTCCCGAAGAGGAACGCCTTCTCGATCGCGGGGGATATAGTGCTGTTCAGCAGGGCGGAGAGGGTGGTTGCGGCGCCGTCGGACCAGCCGACTACATTGTACTTGGAGACGCCCGCGGCCTTTAGCTGCTCGTAGATATTGTTGGCAAAGAGGTCGTATGTAAAGACCTCGTCTGCGTTGAACGTGCTGCGGCCGTGGCCGCGGCGGTCGATGGCGATTACATAGTGCCCCTTTGCGATCAGTCTGCTCAGGACGGCGGCGAAGTAGGCTGAGTAGCCTAGGCCGCCGTGATCAAAGACCAGGGGTATTTGTGTTTGGCTGGCGTCTTCATTGTACTTTTGGATCCATAGCTCAGCACCGTCAATGGGGATTCGGACCTTGCTGATTGGGGAGGGTAGGGGTGGAGTTGGCGGCAGAGTGAGCCAAACTGGGGTGGTAGTGGCTATTCCGCTGAGGAAGGAGTGCAATATCAGAAGTGAGGCGAACAAAGGAATTTTCATCATCTTGGAAGAATATCGGGCTAGAGAGCGAGGTAGATGTGCTGGACGACCAGAGCCGATTACCGAGACAGGAGTGCCGAATGATGCCGAGGAGGACGAGGGAGCCTATAGAGGAGGTGAGAGTCATGAACAGTAATAACTGCCAGACATATCTGGATGTCTTAATATACCTTTCCTCAACGGGATGGGGCGACTCCTTAATATATATGCTGCAGAGGAATAGACTTTCGCGCTGAATCCTTCGAAAGGTATATACGAGACCGAAAGGATGCCGAAAGGATGCCGAGTCGGGGACATTTCGGTGCACCTGCAGTGTGTCAGGGCTGGGTTCGTTCGAATGCGCTTTCTAGCAGGATGTGTGCATGAGTGAATCTGTATGGTCAGCGGGTATGCTGTGCGTGAATTTCGGGATGGATATTACCAGAGGTCGAGTGCCGATGATGGGATATTGAAATGATTTCATCGCTTGGTATGACTACTGGGTTTTGTTGTGCTATTGGTATTTGCTTAAATAAAGCTGTCGTTGGAGATCAATTCCTAGCTGATCAAATCGATACAAGCTTTGAGTATAATAAGTGCTCAGTCCTCATTAGTCCTTTATAATCGTATCTTGTGTGCGATGAAACCTCACTCTCCATATTACCAGTATAAACAGTTTCTATGCCGTTCCTATATATCCAGGCTGATATACAAGAGACCTGCTATGTCATCAACGTATAGACAATGGATGAGCTAGGTCATCCTTAGAGGGGATAACCCTGCAGCACCAGCCGCACCAGCTCCTATTCAATCCCTGCTCTTCTCGAGTCAGATATTGACCGGTATCACGTTCATCCTCGTACTCCACAACACAAGCTCCGACAGTGACACGCTTCTTTGCTTTTTGCTTGACTCGTCCGCCTATCCCAATGATTTCCTGTCTGAAGTACCCCGGTTTTTCTTCATCACGACTGTTGTGTCTTTCCAATGACTGATCCCGGAGAAGTTCATCCTGAGGACTGAGGTGACCGTGTCCGCGTGCATTGCCGTGAATATGGTTGTGCAGACTCCCCGAAGGCGACGACTCGTCTGCCTCACATTCCACCTCTAGCTCAATCTCCTGAGCAGCTAAACAGTCCTCTTCCCTTCCGCATTTCACCCCTTGACATCCCTCGCCAATCCCAGTGCCTAGCCCTCCAAGATACGTGCTATACCGAGTGCGCCAAGTCCACACGCGGCGGTAAGTAGTGTCACTACTGCGTAGGGTCTTTCCGCACGGATAACAAAGCCATACAATATCTTCGCACGAGCATGGTGAATGTATAAAAGCTGATGCTGTGAAACTAGAAAGATCTACCGGCACCTGGGTCTCAGAAGTAGTTGTACCGGAAGCATTCCAGGTCAGATGGGCGGCCAAGGGTGCCGTACGACAGGTGGTACACAGGCGACGAACGTGATCTTTGAGCATATTTCTGGTAGGGTTTTTGATGGTGCAATTCTGTGGACCAATTAGTCGAGCTTATCAATGGCACTGCTCCAGTCGGTCATACCCTGCATATGATCCTGGAGCATCTCCGACACTCCGCTACCATATCCCGAGCACACCTACCAACCTTGCCCCTGACCAGTCTACCGGCAGTCAGGGTTCCCTGACTCACAAGCCGGAGCACAGATCTCACGCTGTCAGGAATAGCCGCCCTGCCATCCAAGAGATCCGACAGAGTTTCGACATACTCGTTCTCGCAACGAAGGGTCTGCTTCACCAGCTGATGGCGATATGGCGCGAGATTGGCATGGAACTGACGGCAAGTTCGGGAGAGGGCATAGAGCGTATTGAGATCGACTTGCCGGGCGATTTCCTTGACAATTCTGAAGCTTCAGTCAGCACCCAGGTGATTGTGGCAGAAACTGTCGGTCAGTATGGCATACGGATAGCAACTCAAAGCAGCTGAAAACCCGTTACGATTCAGTGTCTCATGAGAGCCCTTATTTTTTGTATGATCGTGCATCGAATCAGAATGATCATTGCCAGCAGGAGTTGGCGGATCAGAGCCAATAGCCTTCAAACTCGACAGCACCGGCTTATCGGGCTGGAGGTACGCCTGATATGTGCCATCGTGGGCTCCGGAGAAGACGTCGTGGTCATAATCGACAAATACCACCATTATGCCATCAAACAGAAGGGAGAAAGACGCGCTCGGCTCGAGACAGCCCCGCAGGTGGCAGACTTGGTCTGGAGCAGAAGAATCATTGAAAAACCAATCCAATATAGACAGCTATCACACCGTTAATAGGGAAAGGCCGTCACTCTTGTATAGTAGCCATCCGTGCAGAATATACAGTGGAATGATGCGGATGAGGGCGATCCCTCCGTTGTCGGCGCGGGGCGATGGGGCGCCGGATTCGTGGTTGGTTCGGGGATGAAGAAGCCGAAGGCGAGCAGCAGACCCTAGGCGTGACAAAGGTCCCTGTGAGATTTGTATACACTTGAGTTTCTGTCTCTATGACAATGGTGCTGGGTTATCCAGAGCATCAGCGTCTCAATGAGAGAGGGTATGATATGACGCCAGTGCGCCTTCGTCTTATCGGGCGATCACGCGTGTTCCCTCCCGCGCTAAACCAGAAGCAGTACAGCTACCCCTCATTCCCGAAGAGGAAGGTGACCCCGACTTCCAGTTCTCCATCTTCTCCCGTTTTCCTCGGGAAGACGTCCAACGCTTGTCGAGGATAAGCAAAATCGACGCATTTGATGCCGGCAATGGAGGGTATTGATGATGACAGAGAGATACTTCAAACATGGCATATCTCATTAAACGTGCGTATGTTACTTCTGCCAATGTCGAAAAGGTGTTCCTCGGAGAATTCAATCTACCCCAATAAAAGATAAGGTTATGGCTGAACTCCAGCCGATGGCGAAAAGGAACGGAGTATCCCGATAGTACTTCGTAGATAGTAGTAGGTATGAGTCCTCCTACTTAAGAGTCACCCACCCCTCATCGTTTGATCACCGTCTTCTGCTTGCTCAAACTCACGGCCTACTGCTTGTTTTCTCTTCAAAATGCCTCTCAACTCCCACGCTGTTTATTCCAGACTGAACCCGGACTTTGTCCCGTTCGCCAGTAGAAGGAGTACCGTCCACAGTACCAAAGGCATCGTGTCTTGTACACAACCTTTGGCAGCCGCTGCGGGCCATAGAATCTTGAAGGAAGGAGGGAATGCTGCGGTATGTATGCAATAACATTTCTTCGGGCAGCAGTTCCACTGACTATTGTGCTTCACCAGGACGCTGCTGTAGCGGTGGGTAAGTGCTGATTGCAATGAGCCATGATGACCAGATTTGACTCGTTTCAACAATAGCCGCCGCATTGAATATGACCGAGCCTGGGTCAACCGGGATTGGTGGTGACATGTTCTGTCTCTTCTATGATGCAAAGTCAAAGAAAGTGCATTCACTCAACGGTTCTGGCCGGTATCCCGCCAACGCGACGCTTGAGAAGATCAGGCAGGATTTGGGCCTCGGTGCCGATGAGAAGAAGAGCATCCCAATGACCAGCGTTCTATCGGTGACTACCCCCGGCGCAGCTGCTGGATGGGTAGACACTGTGGAGAGGTTCGGCAGTGGCAAGCTGTCCTTGGAGCAGATTCTAACGCCAGCAATTGAATTGGGTGAGCAGGGCTTCGCGGTGTCAGAATTGTCCTCCTACTTTGTAAGTTTACCCTATTTGTACTGCAATCTACCGTTCTGACTGGTTTTCAGTGGCATGAGGGTGAAAACCTGCTACGAAATGCATCGCCCAATTTTCGGGAGATGCTCAAGAAGGATCCGAAAGCCAAAGATGGTGTTAGAGCCCCTTCTGCTGGTGAGATTATGAAGAACCCGACATTGGCGAAGACCTTCCGAAGGCTCGCTGCGGAGGGTAAGAAGGGGTTCTATGAAGGCGAAGTTGCAGAAGAGCTGGTCAAGGTCATCCAGGATCTGGGTGGCTACATGACCCTGGATGATCTTAAGTATCATGCTGAGACCGGAACACAGACTACTGAAGCTATCTCACTCAAATTCACTGGCCAAGATATCGTCAAAAAGCAGACCGCTGGAACGGACGATGAAGCAAACCAAGGGGTGGAAATATGGGAGCATCCCCCCAACAGCCAAGGCATCGTTGCTCTCATGGCCCTGGGTATTCTTGAGCAACTCGAACGGACAGGAAAGATCCCCGTATTTACCGAAGATCAGCACAACTCGGCAGAGTACCTTCACGCTGTTATCGAAAGTCTCCGCATTGCTTTCGCCGATGCTTCATGGTGGGTCACGGATCCAGACGTGGAAAAGGTACCGTCGAAAGAGCTGATCTCCAGGGAGTACCTGGCCGAACGGGCGAAGCTGTTCAACCCGGAGAAAGCAGCAGACATCATCGATCACGGTAGTCCAGCTCACAATCACTGCGACACTGTCTACTTCGCTGTGACTGATGAAGAGGGCAACGGTATTTCCTTCATCAACAGTAACTATGCTGGCTTCGGTAGCGGGATCATCCCGAAAGGTTGTGGCTTTACGCTACAGAACCGCGGCGCCAACTTCTCTCTGGACCCAGGTCATCCTAATGCTGTGGCTCCACGAAAGCGACCGTACCACACAATCATTCCTGCGCTAATCACCAATTGCTCAGATGGCTCTCTTCACTCTGTTTACGGCGTGATGGGTGCTTTCATGCAGCCACAAGGCCATGTCCAGGTTCTCCTCAACATGCTCGCATTCAACTATCACCCTCAAGCAGCGCTGGATGCTCCACGCATCTGTATCGCGGCTGATTCGGAGCCTGGCAATCAGACAGTCTATATCGAGGAGGGTATCAGTGACGAAGCGATTGAAGGCCTCAAGCGGCTTGGACATCAAGTCAAGGTTCTAACCGGGTGGCAGAGGGGAATGTTTGGTCGCGGGCAGATCATTCGCTGTCATTACGACGATGGCCAATTGGTCTACAGTGCGGGAAGTGACCCCAGAGGAGATGGAATGGCCATTCCTGCAGTGTAAATGATTCAACTCGACTTTCGTATACAAGCAATATAATTGACGTATTCTTTTAAAGAACCTCGCTTATAAATCATTAGTCATTAAGAGACATCTGAGAAATCGGCGATTGAAATCCTGTGGAAATCCTGGGGAAGAAGCGGGTAAGGTAGACTGACCGAACCGGCGAACCGCTCGCTGGCTTCCCAAAACCACTCCCCGCCTCGTACTATATATAAGAACTTCGCGCCTTGGTTCGCAGACCTGTTGGATTCTAGAAACGTTGAAATACAAATCGCCTCGACCTCATTAAATCAATATGTCAAACGGCCCCAACCTCCCTCCCTGTATCCCCGAATTCATGGCCAAATACAAAGACGACAATTTCGAAGGATGGGCCGAGCTCTGGAACAAGAGCGAGGGCAAACCCCTCCCCTTTGACAGAGGCTTCCCCAACCCAGCATTGGAGGATACCCTGATCGAGAAGCGCTCTATCATCGGCAGCCCCATCGGCCGAGATGCGCAGGGCAACACGTACCGGAAGAAGGCGTTAGTCCCCGGGTGCGGAAGAGGTGTCGATGTACTTCTCCTGGCCAGTTTCGGGTATGATGCGTACGGGCTGGAATATAGCGCTACTGCCGTTGAGGTGTGTAAAGAGGAGCAGGCGAAGAATGGGGATAAGTATCCTGTGCGGGATGCGGAGATTGGGCAAGGCAAGATCACCTTTGTGCAGGGTGATTTCTTCCAGGATACTTGGTTGGAGAAGTTGCAGTTGACTCGGAATTCTTTCGATTTGATCTATGACTACACGGTATGTGGATGAAGTCCTTGTCTAATCACCCGGCCTGGCTCAGGAGCAGAGTCGGGTAGCTTCTATATTGCAGTGCTGACTGCTGATTGATAGTTCTTTTGCGCCTTGAACCCGTCAATGCGCCCACAATGGGCGCTCAGGCACACCCAGCTTCTGGCAGATTCGCCGCGTGGGCATCTCATTTGCCTTGAATTTCCAAGGCACAAGGATCCAAAATTACAGGGCCCTCCATGGGCCTCTCCGTCCGAGGCTTATATGGCACACCTGAGCCACCCTGGTGAAGAAATCCCATATGATGCAAATCGTCAATGTAGCATTGACCCATCAAAAGCTCCAAGCCCACAGGGGCTTGAGCGAGTGGCATATTGGCAACCAGCTCGGACGCATGAGATTGGGATCGTTGAGGGAGAGATTCAAGACCGAGTGTCGATATGGAGCCGCCGGAACTAGCTCATCACTCCTTTGTTCATTCTGGAATAATTCGGATCCCCAATAACGATCCTGAGATGCTAGAATCAGCAGATTCAACAACCAGATATCAAATCGCATGTTTCCCTTGGGAATGACTGCTCTATGATTGTTTCGTGAGTGCATTATAATGCTCTCCAAGCCCGTACGTATGCCGGTAGTATGCCAACCAAATGACCCGCTTATTTCTTTCCTCCTCATCAATCCCATCCATATCGCCGGCTTCGATCTTCTCTATCCTGCCATCGCCTTGAATAACATTAATGTTAACTCCATACGCCCGAGCGATTGCCTGCAACTCCAGCTGTCCTCCCCACTCCGCCGTAAGCTTGATCTTCCGGGTATACGTATCCAACGGTTCTTCCATAAACGGCTCGAAGTCATCCTTGTTCTCGGCAATGAAATCCGCTACCACTGCTCGAACCGCTCTGTATCCATCATGTTTGGGCGAAGCAACCGTATCAATCCGAGACTGTGTCTGGGGCTGAATGACTATCCTTTGCGGATCAGGCCTCAGCCCAAGCCCTGATTCGTCCAACTGATTGGCAATAGCCGAGTACAAACAGTGCCCATCTGGGTTGATTTCCACCTCTTTCAAGCCAAGTCGTTTGTAAACAGCCTCCATCACCTCCTTCTCGTTTCCACGATGGTCAACCTGTTTTGCGGCCTCTTCTGCGGCAAGCGCCGACTGAGCCGCTTGTTCCGCTGCCCGACGTGCTAGACGAGCTTTCTGTCGATTCGGTTTCTTCGTACGCGGGGCGGAGGCAGGTGGGGAGGTCGCGGTCGAGTCGGTCGTTGAAGGCTCGGGGAGACTGTCTGTGCCTTGTGTATCGTCTGATGTGGGTTTCTCTTCTGTATTTGCATCTTCAACATCGGGCTCGCGAAGACTAAGGTCCTCGAAGCCTTCAACTGGCTGGACGGGTTCGCCGTTGAGCGCTGCAATTTCGGCTTGGTGCCGATCGGAAAGCTCGCGCTGCAGCCTCTCGCATTCTTCGTTTATCCCTCGACGTGTCTTCTTTGTAGCTGCTTTCTTCTTCTGTGTGATGCGCGCCTGAAGATCTTTCTGCTCCTTGCGATGTCTAGCTAATAGTTCTTCCATTTTGAACGCGGGGCAAAATGCAGGGTATAATCTTGGGATATGAGAGCAAGACCAAAACGAATCAATATGCAGGAATGTAAGGGAAATCAAATTAAAAATGCTGAAATTGATAATGCCATCTATGGTATCGAACGCCATACAACTGTAGAACAACTGCGACTCAAATAATAATCATGAAACCGAACTCGCCCCCCCACACAAGCGTCCAGACGGACTGCCCTGGGTGTTCCTAAAATAGGCATAGCGTCCAGATGTCGGTCCTTCTGTTGTTCCTGCTCCGAACAGCCTCGGTAGTCTTCGCCAAGCCGTGCAACAGTCTCGGTCGTCGGCGCGTTGTAGCTAGACTACGGAGTATATGAGGAGCGCTCTCCTCGCCTTAACCATGGTGAAGATACACCTTTGGAATATTCTTCGGACCTCAATTTCTCCGTTCCCTTCCCTTTCTCAAACTTAGAAGATTTCATTACCATGGATACCCACAGTCTCTTTAACGTGGAGGTCAGTATTAGTGCCCTTCCCTGCACACCAATATCTTCATTGCTAACAAGTATGTAGGGCAAAGTGGTGCTGGTCACCGGCGGAGCCAAAGGCATTGGCCGCATGATTTCCGAAGGTTACGTCACCAACGGCGCAACAGTATACATCTCGTCTCGAGATGCCAAGGCTTGCGAGAAGGCCGTCCAGGAGCTGAATGCTATTGGCCGGGGAAAGGCATATGCCATTCCCGCCGACTTCTACAAGGAGGAGGAATGCAAGAGATTAGCTGAGGAGATTGCCAAGCGCGAAAGCAGTAAGTTGGTCTTGGAAGACCTGCTCAGGCGGAAGGCTAATCTCACGCTCTATCAGAGCTTCATGTCCTCGTCAACAACTCCGGGTCAAACTGGGGTGCTCCTTACGATGAATATCCCTCATCTGCCTGGACCAGAGTTCTCACTCTGAACCTCCAACGAGTCTTTGATCTCACCAAGCTCCTTACGCCTCTTCTGGAGAAGGCTGGTGCGCCGAATGATCCGGCTCGTATCATTAACATCGGTAGCATTGATGGCTTGAGAGTTCCGGCTCTGGAGACGTTCGCATACAGTGCTAGCAAGGCTGGCTTGCACCATCTGAGCCGTGTCCTCGCAAATCACCTTGGCAAGCGGAATATCACGTTCGTACACCTGTCCTCATTACGTGCGTCGAGAAGGCAACTAACATGTCTTTCCGGCAGATCCAACACACTGGCTTGCGGTCCCTTCCAGAGCAAGATGATGGCCGCCACCTTGGAGAAATTCCGGGATGTTATCGAAGGTGCTAACCCACTGGGCCGTATTGGCACGCCTCAGGATGTGGCTGGTGCCTGCCTTTTCCTCAGCAGTCGGGCCGGCGCGTACATCAATGGTGCGACTATCACGGTGGACGGCGGTAGCGCCATTGCTGCGAAGATGTAAACAACAAACAGCTTAGCGCAGACATAAAAGCGAAGGCGCTCGAATGGACGGGTCTTCTATTCAAGGTGTAGCCGAGTTTGTCTCAGATAACCGCCTTGAGGTGGCTGCCTTCACTGTTATAAGCAGTTGAGCAGGCATTGCGTGCAACACGCCTTGGTCCTCTGGCAATTAATATCTAAACAGGGGTCAGAGATATCCACGTGTCTAATCTAACTATGTACTTCAGTCGATCTTATGACAGACTTATTGCTGGGTCTATTGCTGGACATAAATGTCAGATATTGAACAGTTCTAGACGATACCATACAAATAGTGAACCAGCGTGGATGTGAAAAATAATCGAGGAATGATATCTCAAGCCAATAGGTAGAATGGACATTGGATTGATAACAACGATACCTCTGGTAAAGGCTCACACGATAACCGATTTCGATGCATTTCCCTCTTATTCTTTGCTCCGATTTGTTACTTATGATTTGTCGATTCGATAAGATTATTTCATTCTGCCCCTCCCCCTCCATTTACTCGTTCTCAATTCGACATTCTCTTGTCAAGACTTATCGATAGCTTTCTTAACACTGTGGATACCCTAGAGGCTATCTACGAAACACAGTAGGGATGAGCGGCAATGATGTAGTGATGGACCCCTGTGGAGCGGGCGACATCATCAGTACACTTATGCCGTCATACCAGCACAATGAACCTCTTTACCTTATCATTGTCGGAGAGGAATTGTCCAGGAATTACTCAGAAAGTTCAGCTTCAGAAGTCACTTGGAGAAGAAACAGAAAGAAAAGCCAAATCAAGCGGAATCTGAAGAAGGAAAAGAAAACAAAAATAACTTAACAGTGCATCCACCCACGGCGCACGTTGTCATTCCTCCGTCCGTCGTCTGTGGTAACTAATAATTGATCGGTGTGGCCAATTCGTTTGGAACTCCCCTTTGTCTTATCTCTCTCTTCGTCATTTCTCACTGAGGACTTGACTTTTCACTCTGTGTTGCAATCTGGAATTCAGACACCCAGCATCATACCAATTTTTTAAGGAACACAGAAAGAACGCCACGGACGACTTTTGGCGCGGTCATTGATCTCGCTTTACCACGTTCAGCCCAACAATCCTTGCTCTGATCATTATTTAGCCTTTTTGACTCCGACGACCTTCCACCGACAGACGATGAGCTCGGGAAATACGCAGCATCGACGGACCAATTCTCTCGACCCATTTTCTGATCCTGACATTTATTATGGAGATGAGGACTCGGTTGCGCGGATTCGGGACCGCAGACGTGCGTTTTCTTCGGTGAGTTACAACGTGGTTACCAGAGATCGGAGACCGGGGCATTTTGCTGATCAATGTCGGTAATTTACATAGACTTTGAAAGCATTCAACCGCGAGGATATCCAGGATCTTCTGGGCAGAATTCCTGCGAGAAGAGGCAGCCATGGTACGTATCTGAAGCCCCTGCGAAGAACAGACGGAGCGAAGATGCGGTGAACTGACCAGCACGTGCTCAACAGATGAGCTCTCAGCACAACCACGAAAGTTCCTTATCGATGTCGAGACAACCCTGCAGAGCTTGCTTGAACGAGAGGATACGGACAGGAACATGCAGATAACAATTGAGGATGTTGGTCCGAAGGTATGTGATTTGGTCTTTCTTTGGCCCAGGGTGGTACACGCCTGAGCGACGGCTGATTGTGCTGTCAGGTGTTGTCCGTAGGAACAGCTGCATCATCCGGGTACAACCGATTCGATGTGCGAGGAACGTACATGCTTTCCAATCTTCTTCAGGAGCTCACCATCGCCAAAGACTATGGGAGGAAGCACATCATTCTCGACGAAGCTCGTTTGAGTGAGAACCCTGTTTCCCGTCTCTCTCGTCTTATCAAGAATTCATTTTGGGACGCTCTTACTCGTCGCATCGATGGTTCCAATATTGAAGTCGCTGGCAGGGATCCCAAAGACTGGACGGATGACCCGCGGCCCCGAATCTATGTCCCCCACGGAGCCCCCGAGCAGTTCGAGTACTACAAGGGAATTGCCCAGGAGCACCCCGAATTGCGCCTTGATGTGCAGATGCTCGCCGAGAAGATTACACCGGACTATGTGAGAGATCTTAACTCTAAGCCCGGATTGCTCGCGTTGGCAATGCAGAAGAAGTACAATGAATCCGCCCAAAAGACCGAATACGTTGGTGTGCCGTTTGTCGTCCCAGGAGGAAGATTTAACGAGCTGTATGGGTGGGACAGCTACATGGAGTCTCTAGGCTTGTTGGTCAGCAACAGAGTGGACTTGGCCAAGTCCATGGTCATCAACTTTTGCTTCTGTATCAAGCATTACGGCAAGATATTGAACGCCAACCGCTCCTACTACCTCACTCGTTCGCAGCCACCGTTCTTGACCGACATGGCCCTGCGCGTCTATGAGCGTATCAAGAACGAGCCGGACGCAATGGAATTCCTTCGGAATGCAACACTCGCTGCAATCAAGGAATACTACAGCGTCTGGACGGCTGCACCGCGCTATGACGAGCTGTCGGGTCTGTCCAGGTACCGTCCAGAAGGAAGGGGCGTTCCTCCCGAAACCGAATCGACTCATTTCACGCATATCCTCACTCCGTATGCTGAAAAGCATGGTATGGGGTTCAAGGAGTTTGTCCAGGCTTACAACGAAGGCAAGGTCAAGGAACCTGAGCTTGACGAGTACTTCTTGCACGATAGGGCCGTTCGTGAATCGGGCCACGATACCAGCTACCGTCTCGAGAGAGTCTGCGCCAATTTGGCCACGGTAGACTTGAACTCTCTTCTGTACAAGTACGAGGTCGATATCGCCCGGATTATCCGGACCTATTTCAAAGACAGGCTAGAGATCCCCCCTGAATTCCGCACTGAGTCGACCAAGGATATCGAAAGTGAGTCATCCTCCGTGTGGGATCGTCGTGCGAGAAGACGCAAGGTGCGGATGGATACCTACCTCTGGGATGAGGAGAAGGGCATGTACTTCGACTATGACACGGTTCTGCAGAAGCGGACAAATTATGAGAGCGCCACGACATTCTGGGCCATGTGGGCTGGCCTTGCGACACCGCACCAGGCAGCAGAACTGGTGAGGAAGGCTCTGCCCAGATTCGAGGTCTACGGTGGTCTGGTTTCCGGTACCGAGGAGTCCCGCGGCGCCGTAGGCCTGGACAGACCTAACCGGCAATGGGACTACCCGTACGGCTGGGCTCCGCAGCAGATGTTGGCGTGGACCGGACTGCTGAGATACGGCTATCAAGAGGAAGCTGAGCGTCTGGCCTACAAGTGGTTGTTCATGATTACCAAGGCTTTTGTCGACTTTAACGGTGTTGTCGTCGAGAAATACGACGTCACTCGGCCTATCGATCCACACCGGGTCGATGCCGAATATGGCAACCAGGGTGTAGATTTCAAGGGTGCCCCTCGAGAAGGGTAAGTTACTTCGTTCCCAACTACCGCGCCTGACGATTGACAATTGACGATCGCATACAGGTTTGGCTGGGTTAATGCTAGTTATGTGTACGGCCTGGAGTTCCTAAACGCCCATCAACGGCGCGCGCTGGGAGCCATCACCCCTTGGGAGACGTACAGCAAAGCTATAGCCGTGCAGGACGCTTATTAGAATCGGTGATTCACGCTTGCTACTTCCAGTTCTCAGGCTTCCTTTCTTCGGAGCATCTTCTACTACTGGTTAGAGAAGCATCCATCATGTTGTGAGGCAGATTGATTTCTCGTTCGTTAGTTATCATTTTAATCGCCGCGGCTCGTTTCTCAATATTCAATTTAAATGATTCGGATGCAGAAGACCTTTTCACGCATCATGGAGTTTGAAGTGAAGGTTCTGATTTTGCAGATGCTATCCTGTTGTCGTCCCAGTCGGCATGTTTCTTCCAAGTCATGTCAGCATAAGCAGAAAGGAACGGAAAAATGTTTTCCTCGTCTAGCTCTCTTATCTTTCTTCCAGTCATTTACTCAAATTGCCACCCTGTTGCGAGGAGACAAGGTACCTTGTCTCTAGCGGAAACATCCGATAGAGTACTTTTTATAGTATAATCGATTCGATCTAACATCATCTCACAGGCTTTGGATTTCGACAAATCTAATCCTGCATAAAGACATCATCATATTGCCAACCCGCATTGGGGATTAACCAGACAATCATGTCAGACGGAAGGATGTCATCCCGCTTACCCTGCCTTGGAGATAAACAAGCTATCTCCGCGTCAGCAGGATGCATATCCGCTTACCCCGAGAGTGTCATCATGCATCTCAAAGTATCATCCAGCGTGGTTTACAGATATAAATAAAACACAGATCTTCCAAGATGCACACCCAAACTCAATCCAGGAATCCTTCGGATAACAACCATGGCTCCCATTGACAAAAACACACCCGCCCAAGAACTAGTCCACAACTATGCCACCCACATCAAAGACAGAGTCATCCTCACCACGGGCGTCTCCCCGGGCAGCCTAGGCAGCTACTTCGTGCAGTGCATCGCAGCCGCTGAACC
Source organism: Aspergillus hiratsukae (assembly GCA_014281905.1). Taxonomy (NCBI): domain Eukaryota; kingdom Fungi; phylum Ascomycota; class Eurotiomycetes; order Eurotiales; family Aspergillaceae; genus Aspergillus; species Aspergillus hiratsukae. The sequence continues at coordinate 57,126 of JACBAD010002027.1, forward strand.
GCGCTGTCTCGTCCTCGCCGGCCGCACCAGGAGCAAAATCCAGCAAACCGCCGATGAGATCAAGGCCTCGCATCCTAGCGTGGAGACCCGCCTGCTCGAGGTCGATCTCGCCTCCTTGGACAGCGTCCGGCAGGCAGCGGAGCAGATTAACTCGTGGGAGGATATCCCCGCGATCGATGTAGTTGTTAACAACGCGGCTATTATGGCGACGGAGTATGCGCTTTCGGCGGAGGGGGTGGAGGCGCAGTTTGCGACGAACCATCTGGGGCCGTTCCTGCTGACGAATCTGATTATGGGGAAGGTGCTGGCGGCGGGGAGGCCGAGGGTTGTCATGGTTGCTAGTGATGGGCATCGGTTGAGTGGGGTTAGGTTTGGGGATTATAACTTTGATGTGAGTTCGCTTCTCCTTCCGTGGATGCTTGAGGGTTGTGGGCAGGGGCTGACATAGTCCTCAGGATGGCAAGACATATAATAGATGGCTTGCGTATGGGCAGGCCAAGACGGCGAATATGCTCATGGCCATGTCTCTGGCTGAGAAGCTTGGGTCCAGGAATCTGCTCGCGTTCAGTCTGCACCCGGGGGTGATCATCACGAATCTTGCCAATCACCTTTTAGAAGAGTTTGAGTCGAGCTTTGGGGAGCTCAGTATGTTCCTTCATTTCTAGTCTCATAGTTTGAGTTGACTGACAGAACAGGTGCTCTCGATCGCGCACAAGGGAACCCCGAAGGCTGGAAGGGCATAGACCCGAAACCATTGGAGACAGGCGTCGCGACGCATATCTATGCAGCCTTTGATCCTGACCTTGCTGGTAAGAGTCCTGTCCTATGAGTGAAGTTGAAGTTGCCAGTCTGACACTGACTGACACAACAGAACACAACGGCAAGTACCTGACCGACTGCCATGTTGCAGACCCGTGGGTCGACACAGTCAAGCCATGGGCAACGAGTCAGATCGAAGCTGAGCGATTGTGGAAGCTGAGTGAGGAGTTAGTAGGCGAGAAGTTCTCATACTAAGGTAGCCAAGTGCAAGTGCAAGTTCCTGTAATAGTAATATGCCTCGTGACTGTTTGTTGTACATATATGTACCTCTCTAATCTGATATGATATGATTTACATGTGAACTCCCAGTTTCCAAGACTAGACCATCTACTGTAAGCGGAAATATACCCAAAAGAACCACCTACATCACCCACCTGACGAGCACGCACACGCACATCAAGTAGTCTACTCCCATTCGCATCGTCAACAACGATGGCGTTTTGGTCGAAATAAAACGGAGCAACACGAATTCCACCGCCTTGTTTTCCCGAGGCTGATTTTCGTGGTCCTTGGACAGCTGCGAGTCACTTTTGCAGGGAGCATTCCAGGCCTGTGATTGGTGCTTGATGAGCCGAGGTTGATGCTTCAGGTCAGGTTGCTGCACTTTTTGATATGTGGCTGACTGGCTGTTTTGTTTCAGCTATACGGAGTAGATACGGAGTATCGTTAACTTGTTGTACAATTGTGGTGTTCCTATCTACTTTCTGATGAATGACTGTGCTCCAGACACCATTCTGTGGTGGCATCTGCATCTGCCTGAGGCATTACTGTAGACACCTTAGGTTGAAGCTTGAAGGTTGAGTCATGAACTCATGCTAAGCTCTGCGACGGTAACCGTACGTATGTGGGGTACATTTAAATTACCGGGGTCTGACTCTGACATCGACATCGATACCTCCATGACTCAGATTCTGAATCGGTACCGAGTTCACTGGGTTCTAAGAGGACAGGAAGAATCGGGATATATTCCTTTCTAGCTTAGGATATCCAAGATTGATACTCTTGACAAGGTCGTTAAGCTCCGAAAATCGGTGTCAGAGAAGTGTGGTTTAAACTGTCAGTGTCAGATGCTGGGGTCGATCTGAAGTTGATCTGTCACGTATTGTCATGACAATCTACCTTAGCACATGTGTTTACGTCATTCTGTCGCATTGGAAGCCTCGCTTTTCAGCTTCATAGCATGTTCCTCATGGGACTTTTTGAATTAATTTAGTATTTATTGACATTAGATAGTAGTATAGCTATGAATACTAGCAATCGACATTGATATGACTCAGTCGCAATGCAGAATGTTGTGTGGCGATTGACTCCTGTATTGCTGGTCCATTAGACCGAGGATCATGGCAAGTCTCGATCCTCTCTCCCGAGCCACCACCAGTAAGCTTGGCCGATTCTCGGGGCTAGCTCGTGAATATGGAACATGTTAACCAAATTTCCTGATGACCCAGTCGACGAATAATTCCCCGCGGTTTGCGAAACTCTGGTACTCTGTAGTCTGTTCAATAATAGTGCAAGCTCAGAGGCCGGCCCGCATTGGATTCCTCGTTGTCCCGCTGAGCCGAGCGATTACCGACCATAGACCCTCTGACGCATTCGCGATGGCGCATGCGAATGTAATAAGTACCCTGGCTTTTGGCTTGTGATTCTGGTTTTGAGATTGCAATTCTTTTTCCAACCTCTTCTCGTCAGCTTCACCTTCTTCCTTCTCTCCTCTCTGAGCTTCCGTTCTCCTTTATATCTTGTTTGCATGTCCCTAGTGTAGGGTTAGCTACTGTTACATTCCTGCGTGAATCAAACTTTCTGTGGCCAATTCTTTTAACCCTCACTCTTTGAATCCTCTTATAGCTGCCACAATGGGTTTCCATGAAGACGAAGATCAGAAATACTTGGACGACGTCCAAGCCGTCAAGGCCTGGTGGACGGACTCGAGATGGAGGTACACAAAACGCCCATACACTGCAGAGCAGATCGTGGCGAAGCGTGGAAACCTGAAAATTGAGTACCCTTCCAATGTCCAGAGCAAGAAGCTCTGGAAGATCCTGGAAAGCAACTTTGAGGTATGCGGTTCGAAGCAAGTGACAGAGAATCAGCACTGACCTTAACTCCTCCAGAAAAAAGTTGCCAGTTTCACCTATGGCTGTCTCGAACCAACAATGCTCACCCAGATGGCCAAGTACCTCGACACCGTCTACGTTTCCGGTTGGCAGAGTTCCTCCACCGCCTCCTCCACCGATGAACCCTCCCCCGATCTTGCCGATTACCCCATGGTAAGCTCTTCCGCCTCCGCATATACTGAAGCTCTGCGCTCGTGCTAATTCTGGCTCCCACAGAACACCGTCCCCAACAAGGTAAACCAGCTGTTCATGGCACAGCTGTTCCATGACCGGAAACAACGTGAGGAGCGCATCACAACTCCCAAGGACCAGCGGAGCAAGCTGGCCAACGTCGACTACCTGCGTCCCATCATCGCCGACGCTGATACCGGCCATGGTGGTCTCACAGCTGTCATGAAATTGACCAAGCTGTTCATCGAGAGAGGAGCTGCTGGTATTCACATTGAAGATCAGGCCCCTGGTACCAAGAAGTGTGGTCACATGGCCGGAAAGGTCCTTGTCCCTATCAGCGAGCACATCAACCGTCTGGTTGCTATCCGCGCGCAGGCAGATATCATGGGTGAGTGGAACTCGCAGAGTGTCGCTCCACTAGAATGTTAGCTGACAAGTTCCAGGAACCGACCTGCTTGCCATTGCCCGTACCGACTCCGAAGCCGCGACTCTCATCACCTCTACCATCGACCACCGCGACCACGGTTTCATCGTTGGCTCTACCAACCCCAAGCTGAAGCCGTTGAACGACCTCATGGTGGCGGGAGAGCACGCCGGCAAGTCTGGCGAAGAGCTGCAGGCCATCGAGGACCAATGGATTGCCCAGGCTGGTCTGAAGCTGTTCGACGAAGCTGTCGTCGACACCATCAAGCAGGGCGTGAATGTCAACAAGGATGCCCTCATCAAGGAGTACCTGACTGCCGTCAAGGGCAAGAGCAACAGCGAGGCTCGTGCCATCGCCAAGGGCATCACTGGTGTTGACATCTACTGGGACTGGGATGCTCCCCGTACCCGGGAGGGCTACTACCGGTACCAGGGAGGCACGCAGTGCGCTATCAACCGTGCCGTTGCCTATGCTCCATTCGCGGACCTGATCTGGATGGAGAGTAAGCTCCCAGATTACGCTCAGGCGAAGGAGTTCGCCGACGGTGTTCACGCCGTCTGGCCTGAGCAGAAGCTCGCGTACAACTTGTCGCCATCCTTCAACTGGAAGAAGGCTATGCCACGTGAGGAGCAGGAGACCTACATCAAGAGACTCGGCGCTCTGGGCTATGCCTGGCAGTTCATCACCCTGGCTGGTCTGCACACCACCGCACTCATCTCCAATCAGTTCGCCAAGGCCTACGCGAAGCACGGAATGCGCGCGTACGGCGAAATGGTGCAGGAACCGGAGATGGAGCAGGGCGTGGACGTTGTGACTCACCAGAAATGGAGTGGTGCCAACTATGTGGATAACATGTTGAAGATGGTTACCGGCGGTGTCAGCAGCACCGCCGCCATGGGCAAGGGTGTGACAGAGGATCAGTTCAAGCACTGAGACGGTGGATAGTCAAGAGCCGCTTGAAAATTTCTCATGACACTGACGTTTAATTTTTGTCTGACATTTCGTTCTTGACGCTGTCAAGTCTTGTCAGTGTACAGTAGACTGTACGCATTGGGATATTTGGAGTTTTGTTTTGAATGTCTTCTCATACAGAGAAGGCCAATACCTGGATAGTTCGCATCAAAGTCGTTTCATTCATCATTTAGCTTCATTCCAAGTATTCTTTTTCGGTCATTGTAGAGGAGCTCTCCGTGACAGGAATGATCTTTAGCAATATGGTCACTCCTGAGTTTTAGAGATTGGTGTCGAAGAGACTCGTCGAGACTCTACTTCATACTCCGGATGGAGTACAGGCACTTGCTGCTGGTTAGTTATTGGACAGATAGATGATAGGGGCTAAGGGGCCATGGGGCCCATGTGTCTGATAATTAAACGGTGATTTTCAACAGAGACCAAAGCGTCTCGGCCGAACTGTTGCTCCGGTTGAGTTGACAGATTGAGAGACCGTTGCGAGGGCGTTGCCGATCGTGTGGAGTTATCCCCAACCACAGGAAGCATAATCCAAAGGCTCATAGGTAGTGACGGTGCTGCAGAATGAAGACGGCATCTCTTCTGTGAGATATCTTCTAAGAACTGAGCTTATTGACTTGAATGACCACGACATTGAAGCTGATTATCCTTTTGTGGAAGGATCAATATCATTTTCGATAGTAGGACAGTGCAACCATGGATGAGGGAGAGGATGGACGAGAGCCGCGGTTCAGAGCTGGACAAAAGGAGGGGTGGGGAATGAAGCTTTGGCAGTTTGACGCATGTGGTGACGATCTGGACTCGTTGACCGAGATGAAGATAGCTCTCCTTAATTCTGCACAGACACATGAATTATCCCAGTAACTATATAATTCTAGCGAAGACCCTTTTTACCCTCCATCGTCTCCTCAAAAAGTAGGAAGCTCCATATAGCTCAGCTCCTCTCCCCCCCGATCCCCGCCTAATATAATTTCTTCTCGGCTGCAACTCTCCAATCTGCACCCCTTTTCATCATGGTTGCGTCGGACATTCCGCCCCTTCAATTTACTCCTATTGAGGATATCCCGGACCGCGTCTCGACTGTGCGCAAGGCTTTCCTCGAGCACAGGACGCGCGATGTCGAATTTCGTCTGAAGCAGCTTCGCAAGCTCTACTGGGCGTGAGTGAAACATCCACTGTTTGTTTGTGCGGTTCGGAGCCTCTTCTAATGAATTATGCCTCTCTTTTTAGTATCAAGGACCGCGAGGAACAGATCGTCGAGGCCTTGGCCCAGGACCTGGGCAGGCCACGTTTCGAGTCAGAAGTCGCCGAGAGTCTATGGATGGAGAATGACATCGTGTTTGTGAGCCGGAATCTTCACAAGTGGGTTAAGGATGAGAAGGCCGAGGATATCGACCTCACGTACAAATTTATGAACCCTAAGATCCGTAAAGACCCGCTGGGTTGTGTTCTGGTTATTGGGTATGAGCTAGCCATCTACCACCTGCCAAAATATTCACTAACGTTCGGTGATCGAGTATAGTGCATTCAACTTCCCCTTTCAGTTGACTCTTGGACCAGTCATTGGCGCTATTGCTGCTGGCAATACTGTGGTTATCAAGCCTAGTGAGAATTCTCCCAAGTGCGCCGTCGTCATGCAGCAGATTGTGGAGGCTGCCCTCGACCCGTCATGCTACACAATCATTCAAGGTGGAGCCACGGAAGTTCAGGCCTTGCTTGCCGAACGATGGGACAAGATCTTCTTTACCGGAGGCGCCAACGTCGGTCGTATCATCGCCAAGGCAGCCGCTCCTAACCTGACCCCCGTTGTGCTGGAACTGGGAGGCATCAACCCCGCCATCATCACCAAGAATGCCAACCCTCGACTGGTCGCGCGCCGCATGCTGTGGGGTAAAACGCTGAATGCGGGCCAGATTTGCACATCGCAGAACTACCTCTTGGTCGACAGAGCCATCTTGCCCGCCGTGGTGGAGGAGTTTAAGAAGGCCTACAAGGAATTCTACCCCCAAGGCGCCAAAGCATCGCCGGATTACTCTCGCATCATCAACGAGGGCGCCTTCCATAAACTCAAGTCCATGATCGATAACTCCAAGGGAAAGATCCTCATGGGAGGAACCATGGACGAAAAGGAAAGATTCATCGAGCCTACCCTTGTCGAGGTCAATTCGGCCGACGACTCTCTGCTCATCCAGGAGAGCTTTGGCCCATTGATGCCCATCCTTCCCGTCGACAACCTCGAGGAGGCCGTCAATATTGCCAACAGCATTCAAAGCACCCCCCTTGGTGTATACCCCTTCGGCAACAAGGCTGATACCGACAAGAGTAAGTCACCACACTCTGGGCAAGTATACATGCAACAGGATCAAACCAACTAACATATCTACAGTCCTTGCCATGACTCGGTCCGGCGGAGCGGCCGTCAACGACGCCGCTCTGCACATCCCCACGCTTCCCTTCGGCGGTGTCGGTGAGAGTGGCTACGGCGCCTACAGAGGAAGATCCAGTTTCGACGTCTTCGTGCACCGCCGCCCCATCACCACCAGCCCCGGCTGGCTCGAGGCGATCCTCTCCATCCGGTACCCCCCGTATACCGGCAAACTCGGCAAGTTCAAGGCCGCCAGCACCATGGTGCCCGATTTCGATCGCAACGGCAATAAGCTCCGGTTCGGCTGGCTGCGCGCCATCCTCACTCTCGGCGGCGGAACCGCCAAGGCTGGTGCCGGCAGGGCCGCAGTTGTTGCAGTCGGTGAGTAATTTTTCTTTCTCTTCTCTCTCTGCAGCCCTCTCTTCTTCGCTGCCTGAAGTTTATCGTTGTTCCCGACTTCTCACTTCTCCGCGTTACCCGGCAGACCGAGAGTGAACTCTCCACCCCTGGCTCCGCGCTTCACTCCTTCAAAGCGCTCGAGGAGTGTTTCTCCTCATCCCTTCGCTCTGACATATTTCCTTGCCCTATATTTCGTTTCTGCTTTTGGTTCAATTCTCGGCCCCTTGAAAGATTTTGGATACCCGGCGGCTTGGAGATACCCATATTTGACATCTATCGATAAAGATCCAATCATCTAATACGTTAATCTTGATTTTGATTTAATACACCCACTTACGTCTCTGAACTATCTAGTGGCCTACATTGTGCTGCAGATCCTCGAACGTCGAACATCGAAACTCTAGGTAGTGTGACGGACCTGCACCTGTCTTTCGCTTTTGACGGTTGCAAAGCGCTACTCGGATACGGCAATTTTGTCACTTTCCGTTATGTTATTTGTACTATCATTCAAAATTGGTCCATGTTATAGCCTGAATCTGACCGGTGATCTTGGATGTGCGCATGGTCGTCATGTCATGAGATGTACCGTTGTCATTGCGAGTCCTCAAACCAAATTTATCTTCGTAGCTAAATCTGCGAACATTGTATATTGCAAAGTAATAATATATCATGGCTCATCTCATGCATGTCTAGATTAAAATAGCTCCTGTCCGGGTCGCACAACGAATTCGTGCTAGCATCTCGTTTCCACGCCCTTCTTGCTGACGCACAGATACTTCACGCCCTTGTATGGCTTCACGCCTTCTCCGAGGCCTCGGCTGCGCCGCGGGTCGATATTCAGACTGTCGACTCTCAGCCCCGACGGTAACCAACCTTTAACAGAGAATGAGACAGAGGCGGAGTTCGGCATCAGGCTGGCGTTCAGTTGTGCCTTGGTTTTACGAGGTGGTGTATAGAATAAGGAGGAAGGAGAGTTGGAGGATGCTGCAGGGGCGGGTGCTGACGACGATTCAGGTGCAGGGCTCTGAGGCTTAGAGGGATTGGGGGAGGTTTGCGGGACACTGTCGAGGTCGGAGGCGACAAGTGCGCTGGCGGCGGCGGATTTGGATGATTTCTTGGTCTTTGTTGCTTTTGTCTTCTTCTTTTTCTTCGTTTTCCGTTTCGTTGTTCCTGTTGCGGCTTCCTCCGCGACCTGGTAAGACGCTGCTGTTGAGGCGTCGTAGTACCCTTGCAAGAGATTTGCGTCTGCATCAGCCCCCTCGTTGTCTTCTTCAAGCTCGTCTTCCACATTCTGGTGTCCGACGACCGTGCAGCGAAGAGTCGCTGTGCCGGAAACAGTTCCGGAGTCTTTGGTAGGTATGCGCCATTCAAGTGTGTCGTTGCCGGGGGCGAACATCGCCTCTCCGCGACTCGCCTGCATATCGGTGATGTTTCGAACCGTCTTCGGTATTGGTACTGCGACCACGACCTCTTCTAGGATGGGTGATGAGGAGTTGCCGCCCCCTCCGAGGAACGACGGAGTGGAGGTGCCAGATCCGCCCCGCCCTGCTCCGGGGCGGTTGGATGATGAGTACCCCGGAAAGCTCGTATTTAAAATCAATCGGACCTCAAATTCCGACCCAGTCGGTCCGAGTGATTTGCGTACTTCGACAATGGCAGGTAAAAACACCTTCTCCATATGCGTGGGAGGATGGTCGATGCTAGGATCAACTGGGAGCAGATCCACCTCATAACCCGCAAGAATAAAGCGTCCATCGGGAGGCACAAAGCTGAGTTCGCCAGGACGCTCCCTCCATCGAGCGAGTCGGACACACGGATGAAATACCGGCAGGTCTATCTTCTTCCCAACAGCCTGAGGACCGCTGGGAGTGGTTAATGTGAGGAGCAAGTCGGGTATTCCGGATATTTTAGCTGTGAAAGCAATGGTCCCTGATACCAGGGCGGACAAAAGTCGCCCGGATGGAGCAATCGTGACTGAGAGTGATTCAATGATATCGACGTATAACTCATTCGACGTGTGCCGCACACCGGCCTTTCTCCAAGGGATCGCAGGGCCCTGTGCGACATTTGCGACTGATAATGGGTTTTTCAAAGGGTTGGGAGGTCCTAGTATAGGTGTCGACGACCTGTGCCCAGTATAATCCGGTCAGTAAGTGACTTCAGACTTGGAGAAAGCCGCATCAATGATCGGCATGCAGAGCAATAACCCCATACTCACCCAGGTAGTCCAACGCCTCCTAACAACTTCCCCATCCATCCCGGCATCTCCACCACTTCCTGCAGCGCATTTGGCTCCGTATTGCAAACGATGCCAGCATCGCACATTTCATGGAGCAATTGTGAAACCACATCGTAGTTCGCCTGAATCTTGGAGGAGAGTAATGGAGCCCCGACGAAATCCTCAAGCACATCGACAACTCGGTGTAAGAACTCGAGAGCAAGAAGCGGCTCGGTATCGACTTCGGAAAGGGCCAAAAACAGCAGGTTCGACTGTACGATAGAAAAGACCGTCACCGCAGGCGAGATATTTGGAATGTAGAGGAGTGACGGACGCGGGGGCGAGTGGGCGAGATAGAGGGGGAGAATAGATGCCGCGGAGGGCGGACGGGAGCGATACACATGCTCCACGAGCGGGTTGCTTGAGAACTCAGACAGTCAGCACTAATGGAATTGAATCTTGGGGGAGGCATGGAATTTAAAATAACGCATACTTGTGCTCATCATAGATGTAGAGCGCATCGACCTCGCCGCTCATCATGCCGGTGTGTCGTGTGTCTAAATCGGTGGGGAAGCATTAGCGGAGATCAGATCCAACCGCAGGTTGACGACATCCAGAATGTCCCTGTGTTTCTGCCACTGAATCCCGCCTCGTGATGCTTTTTTACATGCGTTGGGGTCAAGCTCCACGACGCATTCAAGTCCGAATCTTTCCCGGATTGTTGATAATTAACTTCAGGGTTGCCTGGAGTCGATCCTGTTCCGAGACTGGTGCATCTACCTTCCCACACTGATAACGACCGAATACAAATGGCGCCGTCAGAAAGTCAGAGCGCTTGGGATGCTCAAAAAGACGCGAAGCGCCTTCTAGCAGAAGACAAGTACGATGATTGCCTTTCCTGCCGAATCACAGGTACGTGACTCTCATCCTATCTTTGCCCCCGGGCGTAGGGAATGGCCTTTTGCTTACTTGAAGACACACAGGTTCGGCCGCGTTCATTGGTCTTGGAGTATACAGTTACTACACAGGAATGAATAATTTACGAAAGCAAGAACAGACAATCATGCGGAGTGCGACAAAATATAAGATGGGATCTCGAAAATTGGGCATTGCAACTATATCTGCAACATTAGTAGGCATGGGAATATGGAGGGCTTTGAATTAAGCACTGACCCCAGAATCTGGGTATTATGATGAGTTCATAATGTACATTATTTGAATATCGATGCTATGTTATATGTCCTGGGAAGAGGAAAGAGCAAAGAATTCCTTGGTGCGCATGCAGACCAAAATTCGAAATATATACGATTCAAGTGTCACAACAACTGCCTCACTGGGTATCGCCATATCTGATATCCTCTATAGGTGAAATGCATGGAACAAACGAAAGCATGACAAAGGTTTTGGAAAGTGCGATGATGCAAAGGAGGGTAAGAATAGAAGATAATAATAAATGCATAAAAGAAATGAGAACCAGAAATCACAAGTAATACTCCCACAAATGCACCGAAAATCCAAAGTATCAATCAACCGCTGCGTGACTGAAAGAATAAAATTCGTCCCATCGTCGACAATTATATTCTCTAGGCGAAGCGGCCGCGTTTGCCACCTCCAAACATGTCTTTGTTGTTTCCCATACCAGACAGGTCAAAAAAGTCGGGGAACGTAAGTTTCCTCTTCGACCCTATCCCAACAGATGGGTCGCGGGGAGAGCTTCGAGTATTGGGTCGCAATAGGTTGGTTTGGCGGTTCTGTTGTCGGGAGTTTCGGGGCAAGACGGAGACGCTGACGGGGGAACTATCCTGAGACGATGCTGTAGAGTCATCCGAGGCTTGCATGTCGACGTCGTGTTCCTGATATTGAGGGAAAGATGGTCCTGCTGTGAAGGTGAAGACAGTAGGCCGATCAAAGTTGTTGGTATCGTTTGCTGATGGAGTAGAAAGCGCTGATGGCTGCTGCTCCGGGGCGGCAGGCTCGTCCCGCTGAGGCAATCCTGGTTTCTGAGGCGATTCCAACTTCGTTGACTGCCGGATAGCTTCTGACTCAGGCTGCTCCTTACGGACTGTGGCCTGGGGAGTGCTTCTGGTTTTCTCGAGATCTCCACGTTCGTCCTCGTCGCTAGGTGTACCTAGTCCGTCACTTCGCTCTGTCGCCCACTGTCGTACTCTCCACCCTTCCCCATCACCAAGACCAAGGTTTTCTCTGTCTAGAAACTGAAGAAGATCTTCAATTGCTTCTTGATAACCTGCTTGTCTCGCCTGGGCTTGTTCAAGGACAGCATTCTTGTAGAGGTTGGTAACGGACAGAGCAGCAGCTTTGAACGATTGTAGTAGCTGTTCGGGAGGCTGCGGGCGAGGCGTCGAGCTCGGTAAAGATGTGTTCAAAGATCTCATGGAATCCATGATCGTTATAGCTGCGATAGGAGCCGCCCTGGTGGAAGATTGAAGACAGTAGTTGCTTCGGTGCCACAAGGAGGGGTGAGGTGAACCGTGCTCCGTGAACAAAGGCCAATCAAGTCACGATGATGTAGCCAGGAAAAAGGGGGGGAAAAGGACTATGCCAGGCACTGAAACCAATGACTGACAAGGAGATAGATGAAAAAGGAAAAGGGAAAGAGAAAGAAAGGCGAGGTAGAAGCGCGGATGCCAGCAGGTGATTGATGGACTGTAGCGATGCTCTCGTGCAGGTGATCTTTCTTTTCTTTGCTTTGTCCCGGTAACGTGACCCACCGCGGGGAAACTTCTATTCCGCGTTAAGATGACTCAGAGATAAGTCAGCACCCGCTGCGCGTGCTTCAGCCAATCAGCGCGTCTCCTCGCCGCGCTGCTCCGATGAAATGTAAGTCCATTTGCCATCCCAACGCGACATCTATCGTTCCTCTGTGTCTAACTTCCTCTCCTGTCCTTGTATCCTGAGGCTCAACGATTCGGCCGCCATAGCCATCATACAAAGTTGCAGGGCAGTCCAGCTAACTTCGGCTCCATCATTTCAAGTTCTTCTTCGGTCTTTGTCGTTCCCTCGAAGCACTCTCGAGTCGTGTTTCGCGTCATAAGGAACACTTGCGCTCAGTGCGCGGAGAACCAGAATGGCTCCTTCGCAAGTCCTCAACTCTGATACACCGCCCCAGGCAGACACTCCAATGACGGATGCAACTGAAGACGCTGTCACGTCAGTACCCGTTGATGATGTAGACGCGCAAATGACGGTAGGTCTAATTCGAGCTTGCTGCGCCTTTGGCACTTGACTTTCATCTATCAAATTATACTAATCGTTCTCACTCTACAGGGCTATCAAGATACCCCAGACTACACGGTAACTGCGCCTAAACCCATTGATAGCGGCAGTTCCGCCTCTCTAACGACTGGTAATCAGGACTCCGACACAAACCCTAACACAACAGCAAGCAGTGTTGCTGGCGATGCCGCTCCCATTGATGGCCGGAGAAGGAGATCCGAGGCTTTCCAAATGAGGAAGAGCATATTTGGCAAGAAGCATGGGCGGTTGGACGAGTCAAAGGTGGGTTTGTGTCCAGCCTCACTGTGTTGGTACAGGCACTTACATTTGGCTTTGCGCATCGTAGGAAGACGACTCTATCCGAAGATTTCGTTATCTTCTTGGCCTCACCGATTTGTTCCGCCACTTCATCGAAACGAACCCTAACCCCCGAATCAAGGAGATCATGGCAGAGATTGACCGGCAGAACGCTGAAGAAGACGCCAGGGCTAAGAAGAAGGGATCTTCACGCACAGGGGGCGCAGGAAATGATAGGCGTCGCCGAACCGAACAAGAGGAAGATGCAGAGCTGCTAAAAGACGAGAAAACAGGTGCCGGAACTGCTACGGTCTTCCGGGAGTCCCCTCCCTTTATTCATGGCGAGATGCGCGATTACCAGGTTGCAGGATTGAATTGGCTGGTCTCCCTACACGAGAACGGCATTTCTGGTATCTTGGCTGATGAGATGGGTCTGGGTAAGACATTACAGACCATATCTTTCCTTGGGTATTTGCGGCATCTCTGTGGTATCACTGGACCCCATCTTGTCGCTGTCCCCAAGTCCACCCTCGATAACTGGAAGCGTGAATTTCACAAATGGACACCAGAAGTCAACGTCCTGGTGCTCCAGGGCGACAAAGAGCAACGTCATAAGCTCATCAATGAGCGACTTCTTGACGAAGATTTCGATGTTTGCATTACCAGCTACGAGATGGTTCTCAGAGAGAAGGCGCACCTTAAGAAATTCGCTTGGGAGTATATCATCATCGACGAAGCGCATCGGATCAAGAATGAGGAATCGTCACTGGCCCAGATCATCCGTGTATTCAATTCCCGAAATCGGTTGTTGATCACCGGTACACCCCTTCAGAACAATTTGCATGAACTTTGGGCTCTTTTGAACTTCCTGTTACCTGATGTGTTCGGTGACTCGGAAGCGTTCGATCAATGGTTCTCCAGTCAGGATGCCGACCAAGATACCGTGGTCCAGCAGCTACACCGCGTTTTGCGGCCCTTCCTTCTCCGTCGTGTGAAGAGTGATGTTGAAAAAAGCTTGCTGCCGAAGAAAGAAGTCAACCTCTATGTGCCCATGTCGGAAATGCAGGTCAAGTGGTATCAGAAGATTCTTGAGAAAGACATCGATGCGGTCAATGGCGCTGCTGGGAAACGCGAATCAAAAACGCGCTTGTTGAATATCGTCATGCAACTGCGCAAATGTTGCAATCATCCGTATCTTTTCGAGGGCGCCGAACCCGGTCCTCCTTATACGACTGACGAGCATCTCGTGTTCAATTCCGGCAAAATGGTCATTCTGGACAAGCTACTTGCACGCATGCAGAAGCAAGGGAGTCGAGTCCTCATCTTCTCACAGATGAGTCGTGTGCTCGATATCCTGGAAGACTACTGTGTTTTTAGAGACTACAAATACTGCCGGATAGATGGTACAACGGCGCATGAAGATCGAATCGCCGCCATTGACGAGTACAATAAGCCAGGCTCAGAGAAATTCATCTTCCTCCTTACAACAAGAGCAGGAGGGCTGGGTATCAACCTGACGACTGCGGACATTGTCGTTCTTTACGATAGTGATTGGAATCCTCAGGCTGATCTGCAAGCGATGGACCGTGCCCATCGTATCGGTCAGACCAAGCAAGTGGTGGTCTTTAGATTCGTTACAGAAAATGCCATTGAGGAGAAGGTTCTGGAGCGAGCAGCGCAGAAACTGCGCTTGGATCAGCTTGTCATTCAACAAGGCCGTGCTCAGCAACAAGTCAAGAACGCAGCCTCGAAGGATGAGCTGCTTGGCATGATCCAGCACGGAGCCGCAAACGTTTTCAACACGAAAGGTGCAGCTGGCGCACTGTCCAATGACAAACAGTTTTCCGATGAAGATATCGATGCGATTTTGCGCAAGGGTGAGGAGCGAACTGCTGAACTCAGTAAGAAGTACGAGAAGTTGGGTATCGACGATCTGCAGAAATTCAGCTCTGAGAGCGCATACGAATGGAACGGCCAGGATTTCACAGAAAAGAAGAAAGATATCGGTATTAACTGGATCAACCCAGCAAAGCGCGAGCGAAAGGAACAGTTTTACTCCATCGACAAATATTACCGTCAGGCGCTGGCCACCGGCGGAAGGACGGCGGAAACAAAGCCGAAGGTTCCACGCGCCCCGAAGCAGATATCCATCCACGATTGGCAGTTCTTTCCGCCGGGTCTCCAAGAACTTCAAGAGAAGGAAACAGCATATTTCCACAAAGAAATCGGGTACAAGGCGCAGCTTCCTGAGGGCCCTGAAGAGGAGCTCAGTGAGCGCGAAGCTGAGCGTGACCTGGAGCAGCAAGAAATTGACAATTCTGTGCCATTGACTGAGGAGGAACAGGCGGAAAAGGCCCGGATGTCCGAAGAGGGGTTTGCGACATGGAATCGCCGAGACTTCCAGCAGTTCATCAACGGATCTGCCAAGTTCGGCCGTACTGATTATGAAGGGATCGCTACCGAAGTGGACAGCAAAGACGCAGACGAAGTGGAAGAGTACGCTAAAGTCTTCTGGAAGCGATACACCGAAATTCAGGACTACCCCAAGTATATCCGTATTATCGAGCAGGGTGAAGAGAAGCTCCGGAAAATGGGCCATCAACGCAAGATGCTTCGCAAAAAGATGGAAATGTATCGTGTCCCTCTGCAACAGCTCAAGATCAACTACACAGTGTCTACCACCAACAAGAAGGTTTACACAGAAGAAGAAGACAGATTCCTTCTTGTGATGCTGGACAAGTATGGAGTCGATGGCGAGGGCCTTTACGAAAAGATTCGTGATGAGATTCGCGAGTCTCCCCTATTCCGTTTTGATTGGTTCTTCCTCAGTCGGACACCAGTCGAGATTGGCCGTCGCTGCACTACACTATTGAACACTGTCGCTAAAGAGTTTGAGGTTGGAGCGAATGGCGAGGCCGGCAAGGGCCGGGGACGTGACCGTGAAGAAGAGGATGAAGAGAACGAGGAAGTCGGCGCACCAGCCAAGAAGAAGACCAAAAATGGCGTAGTGGTAAGTTGACTTGCTTCCCTACCGGCGCACATGACTATCAACTAACACTGTCTGCAGAACAAACAGGTCAAGGCCGTCAAAAGTGGCAGCAAAGCAAATTCCACGTCAACCTCACGAGCACCAAGTGTTTCATCGACTACTGCATACAAGTCCAAGAGCAAGAAAAAGTGATTCAGTCTTTTCCATTCTTACTCCGATCAACAAAATCTTTATGACTATCCTGTACCTTATATTGAAGATCAATTGGCCATGGAACGGGTTGGTGTTGTTTCGAGTGTTTGGTATGGCGTTAGCAATAGATGTCACCGACGAGTCGTGGTCCATGGAATTTGCTACTTTCATTCGCGAAATGTGAAGTGTACAACAAGTACCCACAAGTACCTTTACTGGTCGGTAGTGCTCGATATACAAAAGCCACCAGACGTAGTAGTTTCTTAACAACGCTCGTCATTACCATGGTATTTGGCCTACTTCTATACATCATCTATGCGTCCCATATGACCGGCTGCACTTGGAGAATAAAGATGTTGATACACTGGGGGTATTGTACAAGCTACATACAGATGATGGCTGCCAATTCACAACTATTCTCTGATTATTTCTTCTTTGGCGCCTCGGTAACCAAGACCGGGACTCGTAGAAACTGCTCCATCAGAATCGCCGCAGCAACACTTACGTTGAGGCTGTCAACTCTGGCGGGATCCTTGTCATATCCCCACTCAGTGGCGATTCTCGCCCCGGGAATGCTGACTATCGAATCTGCGTGGGACTTGATATGGGCACTCAACCCAAACCCTTCACTGCCCAGCATGATAACGCTAGGTACCTGCGTGAGCGCGTTTCTCGTGAGGTCGATATCGCCGGATGTGTCAGGATAACTAGAGCCTGGCATCGGTGCATCGGCTGCGAAGAATCGCCATCCGTTGGCTTTGGACTGCTGGATGAAGTCTACCTCGTTGCTGACTTTGATGAGAGGCATGTTTTCCGCGGCTCCGGCGGATGCTTTGATGGTCACCGGGGAGAGAGGCGCACAGTTTCGGCCAGCGAAGACAATGGCGTCAATTCCCAGATAATATGCAGAGCGGATGATGCCGCCAAGATTGCCGGTATCGGTGATTCCGTCTAGAAGAAGGACGACTGGGTATCTGTTCTTGCCTGGTAGGTGGCGGACCGGAAGGCGATTGTTCGTGCTGTTCACCACTGCTTCCTCCTTTGACTGGGGTGCTAGGACCACGCTGAACTCATCCACACCTAAGGTCGGAGCGGCGCAAAGACTCTTCACGGGCAGTTGTGGCAAAGGGGATGCGTCAAGTATACAGCCGTTGTGGGGTCGGCCAGAACTCATCTTGTCAAACAGCCGGTCCCATCCTGCATATGCCATTTTCACCTGGATGTTTTTGGAGAGGGCGAGTTTGCGTAGCATGGATCGCGTGGGACCAAGCTCCTCGTTGTCTCCCTGATATATGTACAACTTGTACAGCTGGCGTCTGCCGCTGCGCAGCGCCGCCTCCACGGCACTGGTTCCGTAGATGAATTCAGACGCAGGAGTGGCGTACGGAACAGAATCAGGAACCAACACGTGTTTCTTCTTCGTCTCGGGTTCTCTTTCTGCGAAACGTTTCTCTCCCC
This sequence comes from Aspergillus hiratsukae, assembly GCA_014281905.1. Taxonomy (NCBI): domain Eukaryota; kingdom Fungi; phylum Ascomycota; class Eurotiomycetes; order Eurotiales; family Aspergillaceae; genus Aspergillus; species Aspergillus hiratsukae. The sequence goes on from JACBAD010002027.1 coordinate 74,775, forward strand.
TTTTCGGCCTGGATCGTTCTTGAAGATCCCTCTCCTTCCTCTGCTCTTTGATGGTCTTGGCCCGTCCGTCGGCTTGTATCCTAGGTCTCTTTCGCTCTGGTAAACTTGCTTCTTGTTTCGATTTGAGCCCACGAAATCTACCCGTCTTAATGAACTCGTCCTCGTCGAAAGCTTCCATGCCGACATCTTTGCGACTCTCGAATCGACCAACGTGCCTCCTATCACGGCTTCGGTCTGAGTCATCTGTGGAGCTTTTCTGCGGTTTGTTTCTTCCTTCCAACGATTCAGATTTGCGGATGCCGCGACCAATGGCCGAATTCAACGAGGCATTGCGAATGGAACGCAGTGGAATCGACGGAGCTCTCGATGGCTGTAGGCAGGTTCTGAGGGCTCTCAAGGGAGCATTCAAAAACATTTCAAGATCAAGATAGAGTCAGGCAAGAGATTGCCTTTTGATTATAGAGTTCTAGCAGCACATAGTCAGTGAAAAAAGAAAATGAGGAAACTGTGTTCAGAAATTGTATACTTCTCAATCTTCCTGTCTTGAGTTTCTTTTTTTCCCCAGCAATTAGAACCTGATAAGATAAGCGCATCATCATTGTTCCGGAACAATTTCGCGCGTCTTCCCACGCGTCAGCGATGAACACCAATGTAGAGTGGTATGCGGCGTCCTAATATTACGCTTTTGAGTATACTACCTATGGTCAAATATCTCACTGACCTTGCATACTCCTCTCACATTCACTTTCACCTTCTGATTTGTATTATGTGAATGTCCACTCCTTTTCTTGTCTAATTAGTTCTCCTTCCGTTCTCTCTACTTTACTTCTCGCCGAGTACCTCGTGTCCCCTGTTGAATACAATGGCGCTATATCATGGCACCAGCGTTTTCTTCTGAGGACGACGACAATGATGATCTTGTCGCAGATTTGCTGGCTAAGTTCAATCCTTCGCATACGACACATACTCAATGGGAAAGACCTCAATCTACGCTTCAAGCAACACCGCAGCCAGCGCCTCAACCAGTACCTCAGCAAGTACCTCAGCAAGTACCTCAGCAAGTGCAAACCCCCTCGCCGGATCAGATGCCTCGTGAAATGCGACTTGTTGCTGTCGAAATACCTCCTATCGCGAACCCGGAAGAATATGAATTTCTTCCTGGCCATTTTGCGGTGCGCTATGTGATCAGTGAAATATCACATCCAGATGAGCCCTCGTATCGCGTGCGCTTACGAAGTGGTGAATCAGACATAGTGAGACTCACCTGACATATCTCTCACCATGCTTTAGCTGATCGTTCAATCTTCATCTTCATCTATAGATCACTTTCTCGCATCTCCAAACACTTGACAACGGGCCCGAGGCTCTGGTCCATTTTCAGAGAACTGGCTACCACTCTCCATCTCCGACCCCCTCTCCGTCTGGCACCCCCTCTCGCATTACGATTCCGTCCTCAGATGAGGAGGATACTGGATCCAGAACCCGAGGCCGGCGATCTCGACGCACAAAGAACGCTAGCTTCACGGACTTCTTTGGACCCCTCAGCAGTGACGAAGACGAGCTCCTGAAGGATACAGCGTCAAGCGACGATATCATCTCTTCGTCTGCGATCACCTCAAGAACTCGCCGCCTCAGGGGTGGCGTCCGCAACCGGGTATCCCGCCGACCAAGACAGTCAAGCTCAGAGAGCGATTACGCGGAACCTAAAGGCGAGCGCTTCTCCACCCGTCAGCGGAAGACCTTGAGGGGGAATCTGCGTGAAAGAATGGAAGACGATATCTCTGAGAAGGAAGACTCTTCAAGAGAAAAGAAATTCTTCGGGGCCAAGGAGACGTTTCAGAAAATCCCTTCAGATGATGCATTCCGCCTTCGCCACCATGGCATCTGCGAGGTTTGTGGAATCGAAGGTGATGATGGCACTAGAGGTCTTCTTGTTTTCTGTCAGGGCTGTACTAGTGCCTACCATCAAGCTTGCTTAGGACCCAGATCGAGTCGTGATCATCTGGTCACTAAAGTGGCGGATGAACAGTTTGTCCTCCAATGCCGACGCTGCATAGGAGTCTCCCATACAAAGGACCCCATATCACCCCATCAAGGCTGTTGTACGAAATGTAACGATCAAGGCAAGATGTCGAAGCCTCTCCGGGAGCGCTTAACACCAAAGCAAGAACAGCAGATTCGCCAGGAAAATGGTGGGAAAGATCCAATTACCCCTGTGGACATGACTTCCGTGAACAATGTCGACAATGTGTTATTCCGATGTACAGCTTGCCACAGAGCCTTTCACTTTGAACATCTACCTCCAATTTCCGACACTACCGACGATCCTGCAACGGCCCGCTTTGAAGAATACACCTTTTCCTGGAAGTGCCATGATTGCTTATCAGTTCCCGGCCAGATCGGTGCTTTAGTTGCATGGCGACCAGCAGACACTGGGCACGCTGCGGACGTGACGAAGGAAGCGGATAAGGAATATCTCATCAAATGGAAGGGGCACTCCTACCACCATACGTCCTGGATGCCCGGCAGCTGGGTCTGGGGTATCGTCAGCCCTGCTATGCGACGAGCTTTCTTCAAGAAGAACCTGCAACCCCGCATGACCATAGAGGAGGCCATCCCTGAGGATTTCCTGCGCGTTGACATTGTCTTTCAAGTGTATTATTCAGAGGAGGTGGAAGAGCGAAGCCTTGAATCAGACCTTGAGAGAATAGACAAGGTGACCAGGGCGTACGTGAAATTCAAAGGCCTGCCCTATGAGGAAGCAGAGTGGGACTCTCCCCCTGATCCTAGCCAAACTGAGCCATGGAATGATTTCAAAGCTGCCTATGAGGACTGGGTTAGACGTGATTACATTCATACGCCGGAGCAAAGTGCGCTTCGGAAGCATCTTGCTCACATTCGGAAGCAAAACTTCAAGACCCTTGTCAGAGACGCTCAGCCTGAGACGATGACCGGGGGCCAGCTAATGGACTACCAGAAAGATGGGGTGAATTGGCTATACTACATGTGGTTTAAGCAACAAAATGCCATCCTTGCGGACGAAATGGGACTAGGAAAGACTATTCAAGTTATTGGCTTCTTTGCGACTCTCATCCAGTACCACAAGTGCTGGCCCTTCCTAGTCGTTGTGCCGAACTCAACCTGTCCAAATTGGCGCAAGGAGATCAAGTCATGGGTTCCTTCCATCCGCGTCGTCACATATTACGGTTCAGCATTCGCCCGCAAGTTGGCTCAGGAGCACGAGATGTTCTCCCAGGGCGAGCCAGATCTTAGATGTCATGTTGTAGTCACATCCTATGAGACTATGATTGATCACGCGTCTCGACGGGTTCTGATGAAGATACCATGGGCAGGTTTGGTAGTTGATGAAGGGCAGCGCTTGAAGAACGACAAAAGCCAGTTGTATGAATCTCTGTCGCGGTTCAAATTTCCCTTTAAACTTCTCCTTACTGGTACGCCACTCCAGAACAACACGCGGGAGCTCTTCAACTTGCTTCAGTTCTGTGATCCAACCAAGGACGCTGCAAAACTAGATGAAGTGTATGGCATACTCTCAAAGGAGAACATTCCTGAACTGCATAACATGATTCGCCCATTCTTCTTGCGACGAACAAAAGCGCAAGTCCTCAGCTTTCTCCCTCCCATGGTTCAAATCATTGTGCCTGTGTCTATGTCTGTCGTCCAAAAGAAGCTTTACAAGTCTATTTTGGCGAAAAATCCGCAGCTGATAAAGGCTATTTTTCAGAGGAACAACAACTCTGAAGGCATTAAGCAGGCCGATCGCCATAATCTGAACAATATCCTCATGCAGCTTCGGAAGTGCTTATGCCATCCTTTTGTCTACAGCGAAGCAATCGAGGAACGCATTACTAATGCTGCTGACACGCACAAGCACCTGGTTGAGGCATCAGGAAAGCTCAAGCTACTTAATATCATGCTTCCTAAGCTTAAGCAGCGAGGCCACAGAGTCTTAATTTTCAGTCAGTTCCTTGATAATCTTGATATTGTTGAGGATTTTCTAGATGGCCTCGGTCTTCTGCATCGCCGCCTGGACGGGCGAATGACTTCATTAGAGAAGCAGAAACGTATTGATGAGTACAATGCTGATGACTCACCATATTTTGCATTTCTTCTATCCACCAGGTCTGGTGGTGTGGGCATTAATCTCGCCACGGCAGACACTGTTATCATCATGGATCCAGACTTTAACCCTCATCAGGACATGCAGGCACTTTCTCGCGCTCACCGCATCGGTCAGAAGAATAAAGTGCTTGTCTTCCAGCTTATGACTCGCGGGAGTGTCGAAGAGAAAATCATGCAGATTGGCAAGAAGAAGATGGTCCTAGATCATGTCCTCATTGACCGGATGGTCGCGGAGGAGGATGATGGGCGGGATTTAGAGACTATATTGCGTCACGGAGCTCAAGCACTGTTTAATGATGATGACTCGGGAGACGTTCAGTATGATTCGGAATCTGTTGACAAGCTCCTTGATCGCAGTCAGGAAGAGCAAGCGAAGACGCCTGACGAAAGCGCGCCGGAGTCTCAGTCTCAGTTCAGCTTCGCCAGGGTCTGGGCGAATGACAACCAAAATCTGGAAGGCCAACTTCAGGACCCTGATACAGGTGAAGATTCCGCAATCAACAATACGCTATGGGAGAAGATTTTGCAGGAGCGTGAGCAAGCGGCGGCAGAAGAGGCCAGGAAAAGGGCAGAGACACTGGGCCGCGGCAAACGAAAGCGGGCAGCAGTAGACTACGGAAAAGATGCGACGGAAGTGTCACCCATGAAGGTTCGCGCCGAGGCGGATAATGACGTTGAATACAAGGCGGACGAGGCCATAGAATCGGAATCAGACAACGACCCTGGGATGGATTCTGACGAGATGGAACGGCCCGCCAAGAAGTCCAAAGGTAATGCAGTTTCCCGCCTGAGTCCTTCCTCGATACTAACCATGCCACTCCGTACAGTGCGTCCCTTCAAGCGTATCACGGCCGAAGAGGATGAAGTCCCTGCATACGGTACGAGCATGGACGGCAATGTGGAGGCACGTCACCCGCCCTGCTTCGTCTGTACCAAGCATCATCCGGTGGGCTCCTGCCCCTTGAAGCAGGCTGGCGTTGAACATTGTGGTCTATGTGGGCTGGCGCATTTTGGAATTTCGCGCACTTGTCCCCACCTTCGGTCTGAGACGCAAGTGGCAAGGATGCTGGACGCTCTGAAGCACAGTACCGAGGACCGCGAGCTTATTGAGAAAGCCAAGAAATACCTTCAAGGAATTCGCGGCTCCCTAGCACAACGTCGAAGGATTTTGGCCAGTAGGGCTGCGGCGAGCCAAGCCGTTCCTGGTACAACCAGCACCGGTCCCGCTGGGCCTCCCGTTATCGACCTGACCGGTAACCCGGCAGGCTATCGGACAACGTCGTCCGGGCCGAGTCAACCCGGACAGTTCTCAACATCAGAAAGATAGTCAGTGCTGGTTTTCTGTCGTTTTTGCGCTCTTTGACTCTCTGTGGCATGGGAATGAACTGGAATGTTTTACATAGAGGCGGCTGCATCAATGGTGTACGTGGGAATCGGAATGGAATCTTCTCTACGACTTTGATACCATTATGTATTTTAGCTTACACACTCTAATCAGCGTGGGAACGTCCATCTGAAAACTACCATGCAAGGCTTGATCCTGTAAAGTAAGCTGCAGACGCCACAGTTCCAACGGAGGACGTCCTAGTCGTAGCCTTACATCCCGAACAATCAGCCTCATCCATAGGATCCGTTGAAGATCAAGATGCTGAAATAAGACAATCACAAAAGGAAGTAGTCCCTTCTCTACCCTTCCAGAGAACCGTTGGCCTTTTCAGAGGAAGGCCCGGAGAAGGAGGAGAAAAAGCAAAGAAACCGAGTGGGAGAGCAAACTGCAGCCATCCGTTGAGCTGTTGTACCGATGCGGCGATGCCAACACGATCTAGGATGGAGGCAAACAGTCCCTGCTTTTTTTAAGGACCAAGCTTGAGGCTTTTTTCTTCTTGTTCTTTTGAATCCTTTGAATTCTGAAGAAAAGTGGTTCCCTTTCTTTTCCTCTTGTTCTTTTATTGTTGTTCGCTGTCTTTCCTAGAAGTTTGGTCGATATAGTCTCTTTCTCTTGTATCTGGACTTTGGGATAGCTTCATCCCATCCGCTTATATACTCTTTTTTTTTTCCTAACGGCTGATTTTCCTTCTCTTAGATGCTTTTTGAAGCCGCTATATACGCTGCCTGTCATTGATTTAGTAGATTCATCCATATTGTGATCACAAAACATAGAAGGTGGTGTGCTGCTTCAGACTCTGCCCCATTCAGCAGTGAATCTCCATCTCGCTTCACATCGCACACAAAACATTAAAATACGTCGCGAGCATTCACTCAGCAAGAGACGCGAGAAATATCCTGACGTGACGTCTTCTTGCCTCCCTCTTTCTTTCTCTCTCTTCCAACACCCACTCTCTGCGAAGCTTTTTCATCGACATTCCACTCCAAAAGCATCACTTACCCTTTTATATCATCTTAGCGATCAAGACCACCTGTTCGATAGGTTCTCAGCTCTTCTGAGTCCCAGGCTTGCTTTCTGAGTGTCAGTCAAGCTCAGGAGAGCGAATCAACACGTCATGTCCTCCCCTCTCCGTCCCCAGTTTTTCTGCGCCAGACCTAATGGTACCCTTGTTCCTCTTATTGCTGTTGACGAGCTTCCTATCCATGTCAATATTCGTTCGGCACCACGCGTTCTTTCTCCAGGTGATACCCAGGGCATGACCAGCCTTGGTACCGTGGGCCCCCGTTGCTCGTCCTATGTTGTGGAGAGTACTCTTCCTTTCTCTCGCTTTCAGTTTCCCGTCGAGGTCCCCAATGTCCCCGGCCAGCGTGCTAGGGAGTATGGCAACCAAGGCCCTGGCCCTTCGCCCAGATACATGCCGGAAGAAAACGGTGTTGCTCCCCAGCAGCGTCTTGCTATTCAGCCAATGTATCCGCATGGCAATGGTCAGAACTGGGCGATTCCTACTCCACCTCCTAACCATGGCTGGATTGTGCCCGCTAATATGGCTGCTGCTCCTAATGCTGGCGCTGTTGCGGGTCAAGCTGCTGGAAACGGCGGCGGGAACTCCAGACAGGTGAGCGGCAGTCATCCGAAAAAGGAATACTGCTCGTATTGGATCCGTCACGGTGAGTGCGACTATCAGCAGCAAGGTATGGGCCAATCCATGACCAGGGGCGATTGACAGCTGAGGACTAACAACCATATAGGCTGCCTGTTTAAGCATGAGATGCCCACCGATCGCTCCATGCTCGAGAAGCTTGGTCTGCGCGATATTCCCCGTTGGTACCGTGACAAGTACAACGTCCCAAGCATTTTGTCTGGCGGAGGCAACCAGACCCGCGAGTCGCGTGCTCTGGCCGGCTTGCTCGATGATGCTGCTTCCGACCGCGGTGCTGCGAGGGGCTCTCGTTTGGCAATCAATGCAAATGCTGAGCATTCCGATACTGAAAGAAGCCACAAGGGCAAGGGCGGTCCCTCCATGCACCAGCCAGCTCCTCTTGCGCTTCCTGGCCGCTCCAACTTCATCAATGCCAGCTCGCCTAGAGGTTCTGCGCACCCTCACGGTTCCAAGCAGGCACAGGGTGGACAGCTTCAGTCTCCGAGCTCACATGGACGCAACCAGGGTGGCCCAGGTCATGCTTCCGCTCCCCAGAATCGTGGCACCAATGTGCACAATAAGAAGATCGACCTGCTCTCCTTCGAACCGCTTCCTGATTACGCGTCCGCCGAACTGAGTCGTTCTGGCCAACAGATTATCTCCGATCCCAAAGAGCGTGCCAAACGTGATGAGTTCTTGCGTGGTCTGCATGACATGTTCGCAGCTACCACTGTGCCTGGAAAGACCAACACGGTGCCCGCCGATACAGACGTCTTCGCACCTCCTCCTCGCACTAAACGCGCGCAACCCAAGTCTCGTCGCTTGTTCCAGGGCCGTTCACCCCCCCTCAATGCTAATGGTGGTACGGAGACCAATACCTCGGATGCCAACCAGCTTCGCCAGCAGAGTCTCCGCCTCTACAACCTTGCCAATGAGGCCGTCAAGGACTTCGATGACGACGATGACTTCTTCGTTGGGCCCAACACCGGCGTCATCCAGGGAATCCCCCGGTCCTCCGAGTCTCCCCGCCACCACCGCTCATCCTCGACCGAGTCCTGCCTCTCGTGCTCTGAGCCCAGCCCTAGTGCCTACCTCAACAGCCGCGCCAGAAACGACGACGACGACGGACGCCTCAAACCGCTCCTCCCACCTATCGGCGTGTTCACTCATAAGAACCCTACCGTCCCCAAACGCCCCGCCGTCTCCTCCGACGACATCTTCGGCATGAGCGGCGGACGTGCCAAGTAACCCCATATAAGAGAGAATTCTTGCCTGGTCCTCCAGTTGAACGCATGTCTTCACAGCAAGCGGACCGTGGCCTCGCTTTTTTTAGTCACTTCCCCTTCCCCTACGATGACACCCAAGCTGGTCTGGGTGGCTTACTCGCCCATGGTTAAATATACCCACCACTCGATGGCGGAGGGCAACACAACATGGAGATGGAGGTCATTCAGTTGATAGCGTCTGCATGGATACCGATTGTGGACATTCGTCATGGTTTGACATCGTTCCATCTTCTCATTTTCGTTTTCTTGTCTGTGCCCGTTGATTTCGTTGGGTGGCTTTGAGTCTTCAATCTCCAACCGATTATTTAATTTACGAACAAAGGAAGGATATGAGATTGAACTGCTAGTTTGGAGGTTGTGAACAAAACATCACATCGCGAGGTTGATGAGTTGAGTCAAAGTTGGCTTTGGGCTTCGGCTTCGACTTTGACCACGCTGGAAGTTTTTGTTCTCGTGACTTTTGAACTTGGGCGGATCTCTCGTTGTCCTTCCGGGTCGTGTGTTATAACGACGGTTGAGGGGTATCTATGGATATATGTTTAAATAAAAATCACAAAAAAAACTATTCGGTTTAATGACATTGAGTCAATGACACATGATGGTTGAGTGTATTTGACTTGCTGGGAGCTTTTCTTCAAATCCTCTTCCGTAGTATACTTACATTCCAGTAATAAAAGGTGGAAAGCTCATGAAGTGGAATATTGTACAATAGAGTAAGTAATAGTCTATATGACCGTTTGACATGTGCGCCCGCCCTTGATATTTTCGAACTCAAAATCACGCAAAGAAGACATCCATCGAAGACAAGAACCAGACTGACCAGACTGCCATCACGGGTCTAACGTACTCTCTTCTTCAGGACCTTGCCTCCAACCTTGACAGCAACCTTCTCCCGCTCCTCGGCGGCTCTGGCGCTCAAGGCAGGGTTCAAGGAAGGCAGTGTCAGAGTGGCCTGTGCAACGACGGCGTTGCCATCCACGACGGCCCGCCGTGCTTCCTCGTTGATCTGTCTCTCTCTCCGTGTGGCGGCGAGTTGCTTCCTCCGCTGCTCTGTCATGGCCCATGACTCGGGGAAGCGCAGCTGGGTCTTGGGCTTGTGATGGCGGAGGTCGAGAGGGATGTCCGCGAAGGAGTCGCCTTCCTTCGCCTCTTTGATCAGCGTGTTGATAATATCACCCAGGTATCGCTTGTTCTGGGCGCGAGTGGTGAATTTCTCGCAGGACATGCGTACAATGTCCGTATCGGGGTTGTAGCGTGTTCCCGCGAGTTTGAGAAAGGTCTGGCGCTGTTCCTCGGAGAGGTGTTTGGGGACGAGATCCTTGCTGGCCAATTCGACGACCACTTTGTTCTCGGCTGGATGCTGTTCACCCATATACGTGGTGTAGCGGAAGCGAAGGATGTGAGTTTCGGGAGGAAGGGTGAAAGGTTTGGCGAGTTCTAGAAACAGGCCAGATTAGCATTGAGGATAATCGGTTAGAAATGTGAACTTACTGCTCAGTAAAGGCATATCCCAAGCCGCAATGCGAGCATATTCACGAATCTCGCGGTGCAATTCGACCTCCGCGTGGGCCATGGATGTGATTTCGTCGTCGTGGAAATCGTCGTCTGCATCCTCGACAAGACCGAATTCATCGTCCTCTTCCTCGGCCCAAAAGCCCCGGGACTTGTCCGGCACATCCTCAAATCGCAACCCTACTTGCTTGTCTAAGTCTCTCACACTCTTCTCAATCTCCGCAAATGCGGCCGCTCGCACTTGCGGGTTTTTGAATTCTTCGATTATCCGACGTTGTTCCGCGTCAAAGGCCTCCCGTTCTTCCGGGGACAGCATATCATACATTGACCGCTCCTCCTTGCTGAGGAGATCTGGCGAGTATTCCGACACGTCAGGCAATTCATCCTCCGGCGGAGGTTCTCTTGTAATTGGCGGATCTTCCGGCAAGAATTTGAAGGGTGTGACAGAGAATAGGCGGGATTGGATAGCAGCCGGACCTCTTCGAGCGACCGAAAAGGCCGTACGGCCCAGATATCTTGCGACAAAGGCCATTGCGGGCGAAGATGGGCCGTGGGGGTTGTCGAATTCCTCCAGGGATTTGCATGTCGGAGATGTTTTCTGCGGATGAACTTCGCATGGAAACGCTAAGCCCAAACGGGATAAGCGTATTCACTGCTGCCATCATATCAATGCATCACTCCGAGGTACTGCAACAATCATTCATCATCTCCTTTGTCTGACCCTGATGTTGGTTGATAACGGACTTGCATATTTATTCAAAGGGCATATTTATTTTCGGAGCTGAGATGCTTCTGCAGCCCAGTCAAAACGTCGATCAACTTCCCTGTCAAAGGAAGTTCCTGGGAACTTAGTTTCAGTCATGTCAGCGAAGCTCCCGATCAAGGTATGCTTTGTGACAGTCGGCGCAACTGCCTCTTTTGAAGAGCTTGTACGCGCTGCGCTAGATCCCTCATTTGTGACGGCCCTGGAGAAAAATGGCTACTCGCATTTGATGATTCAATACGGCAAAAACGCGGCGATTTATCAGAACTTCCTCAAGCAGTATCCACCTGGACGCAGGCCCTGGCAGAGGATAGAGGTCGGTGGTTTTTCCTTCCACGAGCATGGGCTGGGAGGAGAGTTTGCATTGGCTCAGGCAGACATAAGCAAAGGACGAAGTGGTGGGGTGGTTATCAGTCACGCAGGTATGATCATCTTTCCTGGACTGCATCTTCCGATATCTGACGTGGAGCTTGTCAGGATCTGGCACCATTCTCGAGGTTTTACGAATGGGCATCCCCCTCATCGTTGTACCAAATCCTTCTCTTCAGGACAACCACCAGGAGGAACTAGCGCGGCAGTTACAGAAACAAGGATACGTAGTTGCTAGTCACTATCAGTACGTTCAGTTCCTCTATACGTGCTCAGGCTTTGCTAATTGTCCAGCAGGAACCTTTGCGAAGCACTGCAGCAGGCTGAACAACTGCGAGCTCGCATGTTAAGGTGGCCGCCTGTTCGTGGCCCTGGCCAGAAAAACCAGCCGACACTGGAGCAAGTGATGTCAGACGAGATGGGATTTGTGGATTGATTCCATCAACTCCTTTTATGAATGATGATTTATGCTACCTTTTGGCTACGTTCATATGAACTACGATCACGTCGCCGCCACTCCTTCAGCCTTGATGCTTCTAATTGTTGGAATTGCTCCAAGCTTGACCTCAGGATATCTTGTCCTCGCTTTTTGTGCCTCGTCTATGGGCCTGGAGGCAGCTGAGTTGTTGGTCGACCGAGCCGTGTGGCCAGATAGAAAAAAGGCCGTTGCCTTGATTGTTTAGTGGACGACCGTTCAGGAAGATTGATCTTGGTCGCTTAGGTATTTATATTGATTTTAAAGCCTTCAGAATCCGCTATTGTCGTTTTTTATCGTAAATTTCGTGTCGCAGCAATAGTCGTAGAAGCACTTTGTAGCAGCGATAGTCGGCTGGCCCAAGCTCCTTGTTGATGGAGACTTGAGCGGACGCGAAGAGTTGCGGGATTGAACATCCCCTCTAAAAACATCTATTTTGCATACAGTCGCCAGTGTCCACGCCATTAAATTAAAACTCAATTCACAAGCTGTCAATTATAATCTTTCACATCTACGGTCTTACGAGTCACAACCAGCAAGAATAGGCCTCAGGGCCTTGTCACCACAATTCGCGCCTCCTCCCCCCTACCAACTTCCTCCCCAAACACAATCCTTCTCCTCACACAATGGCCGAAGCAACCCTTCACAACGCCCCAATTGTCATCGACAACGGCAGCGGCACAATCCGCGCCGGATTCGCCGGAGAAGAGATCCCCTCATGTTTCTTCCCCTCGTTCGTCGGGCGGCCAAAACACCCCCGGGTGATGGCCGGCGGTCTAGAAGGCGACGTGTTTATCGGACAACGAGCACAGGAATTGCGCGGGCTGCTCAAGATCCGATACCCACTGGAACACGGCATCGTGACGGACTGGGACGACATGGAGAAAATCTGGCACTACGTGTACGAGAACGAGCTGAAGACGCTACCGGAGGAACACCCCGTGCTCCTGACGGAGCCGCCGCTCAACCCGCGCAAGAACCGCGATGTCGCTGCCCAGATCATGTTCGAGACGTTCAATGTGCCGGCGCTGTATACGTCGATCCAGGCGGTGCTGTCGCTGTACGCGTCCGGGCGCACGACGGGCGTGGTGCTCGATTCAGGGGACGGGGTGTCCCATGCGGTGCCTGTGTTTGAGGGTTTCGCGATCCCCAATAGTATACGGCGGATTGATGTTGCGGGGCGAGATGTCACGGAGCAATTGCAGCTGCTGCTGCGGAAGAACGGGCATGTGCTGCATACTAGTGCGGAGAAGGAGGTGGTGCGGATGATCAAGGAGAAGGTCTGCTACGTGTCGTTGGATCCGAAGCGGGAAGAGAAGGACTGGATGAACAGTTACCACAAGTCGGAGGCGAAAGCCGTCGACTACGTATTGCCTGATGGGCACAAGATCAAGGTCGGTCTCTACAATCTACAATTAACCCTATGCGGCGACGCGAGCTAATACCAGGATAGATCGGACAAGAGCGCTACAGAGCCCCTGAGATCCTATTCGAGCCCGAACTCATCGGCCTGGAATACCCCGGCGTTCATCAGATCGTCCAAGACGCCATCACCCGCACAGATCTCGATCTCCGGAAATCCCTATACCTCAACATCGTCCTCTCAGGGGGCTCAACACTGTGCAAGAACTTCCCCGACCGGCTAATGCGCGAGATCAAGAGATTGGCCGTGGAGGACATGAAGATCCGCATCTCTGCCCCGGCAGAACGGAAATACACCACCTGGATCGGCGGTGGTATCCTCGCCGGGCTCAGCACATTCCGCAAGGTACGTCGGACTCCCCCGTGCCGAAAACACCTGGACTAACAGTCTCCTCAGATGTGGGTAAGCGCAGACGAATGGCACGAAGACCCAGAGATCATCCACAGGAAATTCGCATAGGCATTTCTCTCACATCAACAAACGCGGTGATCATCGTCCCCTTCTTTCCTCCGCCCTCTGGCCATAGACGCCAGACCAACCGCACCAAGTCCGCCGAGCTCAAATCGAGTCGAACAGTCCACTACTTGTACCGGCTTTGGCTTTGGCTTTGATACCCTTTACCCTTCTCCTTCCCTCTTCTTGAGCCATTGATGCATCGTACTATACCTTTCTTTTTCTTGTTGTTGGGCTTGGGCACAATACAACATACCATACCACATGATAGCGCCTCAATCTACATGCATGAATCCATGTCCCTGATCAAAAAGCAAGTAATTACTTCACGCTTCAGTGGGGGTGGTTGCGTTCGGGTAGTGTGTGCCCTGTATCAGCGGGAGCGGGAGCTGTCCAAAGGCAGATGTTGTACATAATAGAGTCTGCATTGGAAATATAGACGGAATGAGCGATATGTCGTACGACGTACGGGTACATCAGTCAGTCTACGGATGGTATAACTACGGACTACAAAGTCACTGTGAAGTATACAAGATTGATCAAAGATCCAATAGTAGAAGTCTGTTTCCTGTTTCCAATTGGTGTGGCCAACGCCGGTGGTACGCTAAGCTAAGATACATGAGGGATGCAATGCAAATGCAATGCGATGCACATGGCCTCCCCGATGCCAATCCAAAAATCTGAGTCTGGCATGGCACAGACACGCTGAATAGTTGTAGAAACAGAATGGTATGAGTGAAGTGATGGAGATGAGATGGGCGCAGCGCAGCGGATGTTGAAAATCCTTGGGGAATCATAGACAAAGAAAGAAGCAGATTTCGGTATGTATCGACGTAGTAACAGGGGTATCAGGTCGATACAGTCATGTTGAAGCAGAAGGATAGAAGGAAGCGGCGGTTGTCGGCCAAGACGAAGATGTTGAAGTTGGATTAAGAAAAGCGTAGGTGACAGTTTGACTTCCCCAAGGCGTCAAGAAGATAGAAATCGAAAAAGGAAACTTTTTTTGTTGCTGGTCGTAAATCGTCATGTCGTTAGGCGCGGCGCAGCGCATTATGCAGGAGGGAATGGCACCCCTAAGCCATACCCTTGATCTTTCCCCAACCCCTCTCCAGGCCACGACGGGCCTTTTCCCGAGCTCGCTCCGTAGCCGAGCCGGTGCTTGAGCCTGATGCCGTGCTGCTGGAAGAGAACTTGCGAGTGAGGATGCTGCTGCTGCTGCCGCTGCCGCTGCCATCACTGTAGATCATGTTGCCGGCACCTCCTCGGCCCACATGGTAGACAGGAGCGGCGCGGCGCAATTCCCGTTCCAGTTCCTCGTCAAAGCTGAAGATTGCGCGTTCGCTACTGCTGCGAACATTCCCTGCGCCGCCGCGGCCGGACTTGAAGGTACTGGGGACGTTTGAATCCAGGCGCGTCAGGGAGGCGGGGCCGGTGGCTGTTTGCGAATCGGTCGTCTTGGTGTTCTTCAGGCTGATGACGTTGCCAGCGCCTCCGCGAGCTGTATGTAGGGCTGGACGGCTGGTGTGGGGAACGGACGGGTGAGGTTCAATCACGCGGTAGTTCATTTTCGCCGGCATGATGTAGTAGTGATGGATGTGCTTGACTGGATGTGGTATGCGGATCGTGCGATTGACTCAAGAGCCAACTCTCAGCAAAGAACCATCTAATGGATGAAGCTCAACGTCTAGTCTAGTAGCTGACGTGACCGCGTAGAATCGTGGGCGACTTCAAGCGAGTAGAAGCAGGACGCTTGAATATCAAGTAAGTTTGTATGGATAGAAGGACGTGAGAGAGAGAAGATTAGCGAATATTGAAGGACGCGAGGTATAAGGAGGAAAAATTCTTTGTTTGCTGGATCGATGACTGTATAGTATGGGACCCAAACATAGTGGCGGGGAAGGTTTTATATAGTTATAACTTATGCCCCCTTGTGCCGTCAGGGCCTGCCATCATTGTACCAAATTGCACCATTAGTGCCTCAGCTGGGGCGCTCCTTGCCAGGCACAAGACTCTGGGACAAACCCAGAGGGCCAGAAGGTCACACGCAGTGCTGTTTGTGGATATTGGATAACCAAGTGGAGTTGGTGGTTAGTCTGGTCGTCAAAACCCAAAAAAAAAAGCTCTCCAGCAAAAATTCTCTCGTTCCCCGTGAGTATGCGCGCGGTTCTTCGGCAGGCTGTAAGGCGGCACCAAGGGTGATTTGCTGACTCAGTGGGATAACAACCAATCCGGAGCGAGAATGCTGAAATTCTGTCAGCAGGTCAACATCCTATTGGGCAAAAAGTCAAACAGCCCTTGCTGCTTTAAGAAATTCCTGGGGATCATCTGACGGGCACAGCGTCCCTCTGCGGCGTGGCAAACGTAACAGAAACGGCCCCTGGAGCCAATCAGATGCGCTCTCCGATTTTCTGGGGGTAATGGAAATTGCTGGATGGTCAGTCACGAGTCGGTTGAGCAGTCGCCTCTTTCCCAAAATGCCACCGAAGCAATCCAGCTGTCGGTCACGATGAGGAGAACAGATGGTTCTAGACATTGGTACCATGACGGTGTCTGTCTTGTCCGTTTCCAAGGGCGACTCCTTACCTCACCGTCTGTAGATGCTTCAGATCTCAGGTTCCTGGAGGCTGAATCATGCGGCGAAATCCAAATTAAGGTAGTCTCGTGGCATCTTTATTTGGAGAACGCTGCATGGGAATCTCAGACTCGTTCCTCACCATCTCTACGTAGTATTAAGGAATGCAACATGGTGCATTGTCATTGGACTATAGGAGTTTGTTTGTCTGGGCATAAAGGACCTTGGACAAAGCAAAAAGAAACAGAATAAAACCCCCGCATGCACCGAAATTCATGTACAATTGCATCATTCTGGTCCCAGCACTACCATCGCTTAGGACATTCCATGCCATTATTAATCACCATAGCAGGCCGCAGAATATTCTCCCTGAACTCCTTTCTAAGGATGAGTAGTTGATCATGGATCTACTATCATAGCACTATTTTCATGGCAGTCAATAATTGACCCCATAACGGAGTCCCAGGAGATGAGTCTTCAATAGTGTTGTCGATGAGGTGAGTAGAACGGTGCAAGTTGTACTCTGTATGGCTTGGCATTGGTAGATCCGACTAGCCTTGCTCGAGTCTAGCGCCAAGATCAAGTCAGGGGCGATCAGTCAAGACTCTTAGAATGTTCTCAATCTTGGAAGTTGGAATCTACCAAGTTCTTCATCTAGAGGCAATCCTCATCAGTTTCACGGAAGAAGCCATTTCGTATTGACGCCGTCATAACTGCTACTCATCATGTCTCCGTACTGTGGTAGATAGAGAATAATATCCCAGTTGCTTGATGAGGACAGACCGCAAATCGACAGGAGAACAGACAGACAGACACTAGCTTTCCCCAGACGGGAAGAGCCTGGACTGCAGGGGTGAATCTCGATTCTTGCAAAATGACGCACTAAAGAAAAACTCTTCTCTCCTTAACCCACTTCCTCTCAACCAATTAATGTTTTCACTGCGGGGGAGCAAATTTCTGCGACTCCAACCAGCAAAACTGGCCTTCTGCTTTCTTTTACCAGTCGTCATTGCAACTTGACAGACAATGGACAGTTACTGGTGGTTGTCGCCGAGTGACTTGACCAGTACCAGCAACCGGATCACCTTACCGGCGAATGGCCGGTCCACCGAGCCCCCCGAGGCTTCTCCAGCAGGAAATTGCCTTCCCCGGATTTTCCAGCCCCAGCCCAGCGTGGCTTACTACGAACTGTCACGCTGGCACCAGCAATCATCATCCCGTGATATCTTCCCGTGATCTCGCCAGCAAAAGTATGTAATAGCGTTCTAAGGGGTTGAATATCCCTTGTGGCAGATCCCTTTTCCCTACATTTATTTCCTCCGAACTATTTTGAGGTAGTCGACTGTTTAACTGTTCGGGGATTCGGGATTGGTGAAACCCCTCTTCTCAAACTTCAACGGACTATCTAGACTACAACATAACAACTGGTCTATACTTTCTAGTGCTTAGAGTCCGACGGAAATCACCTTCCCAACAAAATCCCCTCATTACCCTCATTGATCCATTTGCAATGTGTGTACGGTGTAGCACCAAGCATGCACATCAGCATCCAGTGTCACGGTTGTAAAAAACTGCATCTCCATCCCCAATATGCGGCATTTCTTTCCCCCTGCATCATCCAGCAGTGTCGGAGTCGTCAACTCATTATTAATATTAGCTAAAGCTTGAAGATCTGAAGGGACTAGAACCATGCAGCCGGCAATAATCTTAAGTAACAGAATGCGGGCCCGGTCTGGGGCCAGCTTGGGGTTCTGACATCTCCGGTTCCTGCGACTGGTTCATCTCCCGCTTGATCCTGACAGGGCTCAATGTCAGTTTGTCACTGAAATCAGCTGGGAGCGGAGTGCTTGCTGTAAGATGGATGTGACTAGAGCCCTCTGTGATTTATCCAAATCACGTCATGGCGAGTTGTCCATCAGGTTTGCGTGATTTATGCAATGTCTCCTATTACTCTGTATGGTTATTCGGGTTACCCACATCTTGCTTTGGTAGGCTTTCATACTAGCCCTCGCATTAGTAAGTACTACGCTGTAGACTCTCACCAGCAATGAAGTAGAGAAAGATCAATGACGGTATGGTATCAATTACGTTCAGACATAAGCCAGGAAGAGCCAACATGACCTGAGTCCATATATACAGCACGACAGTCGGGGTAAGTCATCCAATAAACAGCAAATTCATCACTCCCGTGGAAGTATAGCCAGCCAAAATGAAATCATACAGGATCCCTTCACCTCGTCTGATAGATCCGGAAACTCCGAAACTCCCAATAAGCCTGCGAGAAATTCTGCGGGTTGCGAGCGACAAAATCCTCACATGTTGCCGGACAATCGTACAAATCGTTGTAGTCCTCCTGTTGGGCGCCCATCTCGCCGCACAGATCAATGTTGACGATGATGCTCTGGTTGCTAAAGTGAGACGGGATGTCACAGTGTGTGCTGGGGAAGTCAGCCAGAGCGGTTCCCCAAGAGGACGGGTCTGGCTTGCGCTCCGGATTCGAGATGTCTTCTGGGATGGACTCGCGAGGGAAAACCCAGACTCGGATGCCTGCTTCTCGGAGTTCGACCGCGTACACCTGGAACTAGTGTTAGTCTTTTTCATCTTGAGAGGCGAAGGACAGGGACGTACACCACCGCCATTCTCGTTGAATGCCTCGCCATACGTCGCCGGGCGACCTTGCACAGCACAGCCCGCGTTCCCGTGCTTATCGTCGCAGGTTGAATACCCCGCGCTGCCCAGCTGCTTCCGTCTTCCATTGACGCTGCAGCCCTTATCGGTGTGCAGGGTGACCACGTTGCCCTCTGTGGCTCTGTTTGTCGTTTCAAGGACATCGATTTCCCCGTTGAGCGGCCAGTTGTACGTATCCGCTAGCCACAGGGCGGGCCATATTCCGCAGCCGTGAGGTGTGTGGATGATGTCGAAGATGAATAGTCCCGTGTCGTAGCTTTTCTTGGACTCCAGTCGAACGGAGTTTCTGCCTCGAGGTGCGTAGCGGGTTTTGTTGTCGACTCTGATGCTTACAGAGGAATCTGTAGAATGTATCAAGTTGAGGGACTCTGCTTGTTTGCGGTCGACATATCTGTAGATTGTAAGTGCGAGATCAACGCAAGATGGCCTAAGGTTGTTTACTTACTGGACGAATCCATAGGTAGGATCCTCGTCTGTGAAGTGCCAGAACTGATCAAAGAAGGAGGATGGGTGGTACTCATCCACCAGGGAATAGTCAAGAGGTAAATAATCTGGATATCGAGTATCCGTATCCCTCGTTCCTAGGACAGCGCCTACTAAGACTCCAGCTAGGACTGCACCAAGCACTGCGACAGAAACAAGGATCTTGACTGCACGGGGCCATCCCTTGGGATTGCAGCATGAACGCTGAGCTGGACAGTCGTCCTTGAACGGTTTATTTGACTGGATCTCATGAGCTGTTGGATTTCTCTCGACCTTGTATAATGCCTCTCCTTGGTGAAACTCGCTTGTGTCGGCCATGGCTGCTAATTTCTGATATTGATGTTTCGAGAGTTGCAAGTCTGAAGCAGTTGCAGCACAATTACACTCAGTCGATGAGGAAGAACATCTTGACCCATCGACGCCATCATGAATCACAGCTGAGATGATTCAGAGATGTTCCCCGGATCTCTCACGACGCTCAACCACAGATCGCTTGACTATGAAGAGTGGTTCAGGCAGAAAGCCATTGTGAGAACCATCAGATAACGCTACTGATCTACTAAGCATGAGCAAAAAGCTTCAATAAGTTCTTGTCATTAATATGGCCAAATGGGGCTATCCTCCCTTAAGGGAAAGAGCAATGCGAGTGTAGGACGACACTTGGTCGCTCGGCTCACATATTCCTTCCCAGTTCACGCTCCATCAGGACGTGCAGCCCATACATAGCAAGGCAAGGTGGACGAATGATGGTCAACAGATATAAAGTTTGAGCTCGTAATTCTCCAAATTGCCATAAGAGACATGATTTCAGCCTGGTGCTTTAAACAGCATGAGCCATGATTGAAGTAATTGACTGAATATCGTCATCATTGCAACCTCATAACATGGAGTTGCTTTTCAGGCAACGTTGTAGCCTTGACACCTTCGAGCCTGAGGACATCGTCAGATTCTGCCACTTTCTACCGCTCTGATAACCTCCGTTGGATCGAATCTCTCCGCTCCGTAGCTAAATTTACTTGCGACAATGCTTTGATTAACGAGCCGACTTTGCAACGGAAATTCGACAAACAAGACAAGAGTTGTACTGCAGTCTGATTCTGAGAGTTGCTCTTTCGTCGGCAAAATCCCTGTTGACTCAGCGCACAATCGTCGTCGACGCGCAGCGCGCCTTTTGAGCGCCACTCATTCGAACTTCTCCCGTCCTATTGCAGAAGCGATCGCTTCTAGAATTGAAGATGCCAAAATATAAGTATCCCTTTCCTATGATGTGAAAATTCAAGCTGACCTCCGCTGTACTCTTCTGTAGGTCTTTCTTTCTCGTTGGAACATTTCAGAGGTTCGGAGGCGCTCGCGCGTCCGAAAGCAATCGTCTATCAATGCGACTTGAGTCTCAGTTACAGTGATCTAACTGTAGATTCTGCATACAGGTGACTACTGCGATGTATATCTCACGCACGACTCGATGAGCGTGCGTAAGGCACACAATTCGGGTCGGAATCATTTGAGGAACGTGGTGGAATACTATCAACGTATGCACAAGTCCTACCTCTCCCAACCACCATCTGTCGCTGAAGGTACTGACAATTGGTACAGAGATTGGACAGGAAAAGGCACAATCCGTCATTGACTCGATCACGTCTTCATATGCCGCCGAGGGCCAAGCTGTTCCCAACCCTGCTATGGTTCCCCCGGGCGCCTTTCCCCCTCCGTTCGGATTTCCTGGTACGTGCTGCTCATCAACAATCCTCTTCTCTTCATGTTGGAAAGTCTAATCAATATCTCTGGCTAGGTCGCCCCGGTCAACTCCCACCTCCGCCATTCGGCATCCCTCCTCCTGGAGCTCCCAATGGAATGCCCCCAGGCATGCCCATTCGTAAGTCCACACCCTCAATCATCCCAGTTGTATGCTCCCACTCTAACACTGCCACACCCAACAGCACCACCTGGCGGTAGAGGCCTTCCCTTCCCACCTCCCTTTCCCCCACAAGCAGGCGGCGCCCCAGGAG